>JAJQQW010000001.1:38259940-38549940 GCA_025583905.1 Ia io
TCAAGGGCATGTAGATTGCAGACTCTTCCCCAGCCTGGGCCCTGGTCTGGGCGCGTGCAGGAGGCAACCAATTGATGTGTCTCTCTCACATCAATATTTCTCTCTGTCTTTCCCTCTCTCTTCCATTCTCTCTAAAAATCAATGGAAAAATATCCTCAGATGAATATATATATATATATATATATATATATATATATATATATATATACACACACACACACACACACACACACACACATATATATATATATACATATATATATATATATATGTATATATATATATATATATATATATATATATATATATATATATATATATATATATATGTATATATATATATATATACTAGAGGCCTGGTGCACGAAATTTGTGCATGGGAGAGGGGGGTCCCCTCAGCCCAGCCTGTACCCTCTCCAATCCGGGACACCTCAGAGGATATCCGACTGCCGGTTTAGGCCCAATCCCCGGACCACCCTCTCACAATCCTGGACTGCTGGCTCCCAACTGCTCGCCTGCCTGCCTTCCTGATTGCCCCTAACTGCTTCTGCCTGCCAGGCTGATCACCCCATAACCACTCCCCTGACAGCCTGATTGATGCCTAGCTGCTCCCCTGCCAGCCTGATTGCCCCTAACTGCCCTCCACTGCAAGCCTGGTCACCCCTAACTGCCCTCCCCTACAGTCCTAGTTCCCCCCAACTGCCCTTCCCTGCAGGCCCGGTTGCCCCCAACTTCCCTCCTCTGCCAGCCTGGTCACCCCCAACTGCCCTTCCCTGCAGGCTTGATAGCCCCCAACTGCCCTCCCCTGCTGGCCTGGTCTCCCCCAACTGCCCTCCCTTGCAGGCCTGGTCTCTCCCAACTGCCCTCCCCTGCTGGCCATCTTGTGGCGGCAATCTTGTGTCCACATGGGGACAGCCATCTTTGACCACATGAGGGCAGCCATCTTGTGTGTTGGAGTGACAGTCAATTTGCATATTACTCTTTTATTAGATAGGATATACATACATACATACATACATACATACATACATACATACATACATGTTCAAAAGTCTAAAAATGAAATGCCTCAGCCAGAAATATCATAGAACACTCTACATATCTGGCTAGCACCTGACTTATGAATGAAGTTTACTGGCTATTAAGTCCTGTTTCAGTTACCATTGCAATATAACTAACCATCCAAACTTAATGGCGTGTACCAACTGATTTATTATGCACATATGTTTTACAGGTTAGGAATTGGGAAAGGACACATCAGAGATGGATTGCCTCTGCTCCACAGTGTCTATGGCCTCAGCTTGGAAGAATCAAAGACTGAGAGCTAACATCATCTGAAGCCCCACTCACTCCCATGTTTGGCAATTGGTGCTGTCATCTCTGATCTCAGCTGGGACAGTCTGCTGGAACCTGTGACCTCTTCACATAACTTCTTAGACTTCATCACAGCCTGGTGGCTTTTTCCCAAGAGCAACTGTCCCAGTAGTCACAAAGTAGAAACTCTATCACCTTTTATGTTCTAGCCTTGGAACTCACATAGAATCAGTTGTTCCATAGTTACAAGCCCACTTAGATTGAATGGGAGAGAACATAAACTCCAACTCTTGATAAAAGAAATGTCAAAGTCACATTTTAATAAGAGCATATGGTATGGAAGGTATTGTTATAGTTAACTTTGGAAAATGTAATCTGTCACAACTTGCCCACTGTCTATAACAATTATCATCCTTCCCACAAACAAAATACACTGATCACCTCCACTAAGTCTAATCCCATATGACATAAGTTTAACTACCAGATAACATTCTCTAAATAAAGTGTAGGTATAGATGAAGATGCTCAGATTTGGTTCTTAACATACAGTTCGTTGAGTATATCTTGACTTGAAGACAGGAAAACTAAAGTTACAAGTTATCTGATAGACATACCCAACATACAGTTGTGGGGACAGGCCTAACATGGCCACTATAGACACTGATGGAAATGAGAGGAGGGGAAAATAAAACAAATGTTGCAATCACTAGTTCATAGCAATTCTGAAATCTAAGTATGGATATGTTGCCAATTCCTCCTTGTGTCCTATTGCTTGAAAATTGCTTTCTATTATTCCTCACTCTACCTTCTGGTCAATTGGTTCCAACTCTAAGCCCTCTTTACTTGTTGCATAAAAACAATAGTTTATGTTTGAAGCTGAATAGTTCTCTCAATTTGCTTCCTCTTGTAGTAGTATGGACATCCAAAGGACTCCATTTTGTAACATTTCTATCTTTCTTAGTCCAAGCTGATACAACTTCTTGAAAAACTTTGTGGGCTTTCTGTGTGCTAATTTATAATTCATTCCATTAGGGAGGAAAAGCCATGTGAGACTATAGTAGGTAGTTTAAAGTTTTTAAAAGCTCTATTGTTTAGCAAAAAGGATCTGTAAGGTATGTCCTTAATATCTTTAGGAGACCTTTGTCTATCTGAAATATTCTAGGAGGAACTACCTGACATCTTTTTGAGGTTTTAATAAAATATTTACAATCCCAATCTGGTTTTGATATTTGGCCTAAAGCCCTTTCTAATTTGAGAATCACAGTCTAGAAAGGCTAGCAGAGAGGAACAAAATTATTTTTCAAACCCAATAAGTTCTGGATTCTTTAAGTTAATTCTTTAGCTCACATCTCTCCTCCCACATCTACACATATAAAAGCCTAAGCAACTGAATGACCGAACAACCTGTCAACCAGTCGCTATGATGTGCATTGACCATCAGAGGGCCGATGCTCAATGCAGGAGCTACCCCCTGGTGGTCAGCGTGTTCCTACAACCAACCTCCCCCGGCCCCTCTCCCCAGCTGGCCAACCTCCTCTGGCCCCTCCCCCTGCCAGCCAACCTCCCTTGGCCCCTCCCTCTGGCCCACCTCCCACAGCCTCAATTGGCCTGGCCAGGTCAAGGGACCCCACCTGTGCATGAATTCGTGGACCGGGCCTCTAGTGTTATAATATTCAGTGAAAAAGAAGTCCAGAGTCACTTTCAATGTTTTGCCTGTATATCTCTCTATATAGACAGATAATCAAGTTTATTAGGTAATTTTCCATATTACTATAGTAAGACATTGCTGCTTTCTGCTGCTGTGTAATAAGGACTCCATTTTTTTTCAGCTTCCAATTTTCTTTAAGCCCTTACCAACTGCCCCTTCCAGACCTGTATGATTTTTCTACTACTCTTTTCAAGACCTTTCCAATTTCCATCTGCTACCTGGCCCTAAAGCCAATGACACAAATTTTTGGGTTTTGTTATAACAGCACTCCACCTACAGGTACAAACGTATATTCCAGTTAACTCTTGCTGAATAATAAATCATTCCAAACTTAGAGGCAGAAATAAACAACCATTTTATTATTATGACAAGTCCTTTGGGTTAGGAATTTGGACAGGACAAAACAAGGATTTCTTGTTTTTGTTCAAAAATATCTAAGGCCTCAGCTGAAGATGCTCAAAGACTGGGGGTTGGGAACACTCGAAGACTTATTTATTCACATATCTGGAATTTGATGCAGTCCATTGGCTGGGGCCTGAGCTGAGATTGTTGGTGAGAATTTTTACATGTGTCTTCTTCATGTGGCTACTTGGAGACTTCTTTTTTAGAGAGATTATCTTGAGGACATACATCATCATGTGTCCCAGGGGTTAATCATTACAGCTTGGAATATTTGAACCAATCAGAAAGAACAACCCATCTCTAATGCATTTAGGCACTGTTCTGGCAGCAATTCAAGTAAAAATATGAATGTGATAAGTAACCAGAATGTCTGGTTGGACACATTGTTATGTTTCACATTGTCCGACAGCACCCTTAAGTTTTTCTGCTGTTTTTTGGTTTTTGGTGTTTTTTTGTCTTTTTTTTGGTTCTGTGATTGAGTGATATTTCAACTCTCTGTCTTCTAATCCACTGATTCAATCCTCAGCTTCCCCTAATCTGCTGTGTATTCCTTCTAATGTGTTCTTTACTTGTGTTATGTCATTCTTTATCTTAGACTGTTCTTTTTTCATAATTAATACATCTTTGTTCATACTGTTGAGCATCTTTACCATCATTACTCTGAACTCTGTTTCAGATACATTTCTTATTTCTGCTTCATTTATCTATTCTTCTGGAGAATTCTCTAGTTATTTCACTTGGGGTTGTTTCTTTGTCTCCTCATTTTGGTTGTCTGTTTGGGTTTATATTAGGTAGATCCTCTACACCTCTCAATCTCTAGTGCAGGACAGTATTAAGGTTGTTTCTGACTAATTGGATCAGGCAAAAACTCAAAGTCTCCAGAGACTGCCTCTGTCTACAGATTAATAGGATTCTGACTTGAATTGCCCTCAGGCAATTGTCCTTAGGTGTAGCAAGAGTGTTTTCAACAGTGTGGGGCAGTTGCTTCTGCCTGGAGGCTAATTGTTACTTTTATTTTTTTTTCTATTTTTTTATTAAGGTATTATATGTGTACATAACTTACCATTGCCCCCCCCCACTCCCATATATGCCCTCACCCCCCAGAATTTTTTGTCCATTGGTTATGCTTATATGCATGCATACAAGTCCTTTGATTAATCTCTTATCTTCCCCACCTCTCCCTAACCTTCCTGCTGTAATTTGACAGACTGTTTGATGCTTTACTGCCTCTGTATCTATCTTTTGATTCAAGTTTTTAATGTCCTTTATTATCCATAAATGAGTGAGATCATGTGGTATTTTTCTTTCATTGACTGGCTTATTTCACTTAACATAATGTTCTCCAATTCCATCCAGGTTGCTGCAAATGGTAAGAATTCCTTCTTTTTTATGGCAGCATAATATTCCATTGTGTAGATGTACCATAGTTTTCTGATACAGTCATCTGCTGATGGGCACCTAGGCTGTTTCCAAATCTTAGCTATTGTAAATTGTGCTGCTATGAACATAGGGGTGCATATATCCTTTCTTATTGGTGTTCCCAGTTTCTTAGGATATATTCCTAGGAGTGGGATTACTGGGTCAAATGGGAGTTCCATTTTCAGTTTTTTGAGGAAACTCCATACTGTTCTCCACAGTGGCTGCACCAGTCTGCATTCCCACCAGCAGTGCACGAGGGTTCCTTTTTCTCCGCATCCTCGCCAACACTTGTCGTTTGTTGATTTGTTGATGATAGCCATTCTGACAGGTGTGAGATGGTACCACATTGTTGTTTTGATTTGCATCTCTCGGATAATTAGTGACGTTGAGCATGTTTTCATGTGTCTCTTGGCCTTCCTTCTGTCTTCTTTCGAAAAGATTCTATTTAAGTCCGTTGCCCATTTTTTTATTGGATCATTTATCTTCCTTTTATTAAGTTGTATAAGCTGCCTGTAGATGTTGGAGATTAAACCTTTATCAGTGATGCCATTTGCAAATATGTTCTCCCATGCAGTGGGCTTTCTTGTTGTTTTGTTGATAGTTTCTTTTGCTGTAAAAAAGATTTTTATTTTGATGTAGTCCCATTTGTTTATTTTCTCTTTAGCTTCCATTGCCCTCTATTGGAGAGGGTGCAGGCTGTGTTGAGGGACACCCCCACCCCATGCACGAATTTCATGCACCAGGCCTCTAGTAATATTATAAAATACATAGCTCCAGAAGCACTACACATATGGACATAGAAAGGCTGACAGCAATCCCTTAGTCCTCTCACTATTTTTTTTTTCAAAAAAATTTACAAAACCATTGCCTCTGTAATTAAGTCGTTCTTCTATATATCAGGACACATCTGCCTAATTCCAGGAATTTCATATCTTTTATGAACAGTTTCCTTTATCTGGCTCAGTTGATGAAATTTCTTACATAACTCCATGGACAGTCAGGCCTCACACTTATGAGCAAGGCAGAAGAACTTTTTAGATATCCTGGTGATGGAGGAGATAGGTGAATGTCATTCTGCACATTCAAAAACTCATTCCCTATGCCAGATAGATGTTATGTGATTTTATGCTAATGAGGAGATGTCAAAACTTTCAGAGTAGGAGGCAGACCCTGTGTATGAGTTCCAGTTTTTTAAAAGATGTACTATGGAATGATGGTGCTCTGAAAAATGACACCCAAGAAAGGATTTCCACATTTTTATGTGAACAACTGATTTAGATAGCCAAGGCTAGCAACCTGGACCTGTGTGTACAGCTGAAAGGCTTCCTGGACACTTGGACACATCTAACCATCCATGTTCAGTCTATCACCAGTCATGAGTGCAACATGAAATATTTTCTTGTAGAAAAGTCAGTCACTTTGTGTGTATATATATGCTGGGCCCACTAGCAAGAAATGCTGTAGCTATGCAACAATAAAAAAATTAACCAGGTTCTCTCCATCTACCTTTATCTTAAGTCAGGGGAATCCTGGCTACCTATATAAACTTCCTTTAGACCCACATAATGACAGATTTCAAGGAATTGGGGAACAGAACTTATTCATTGTCCAGCAGGCCCGGACACATTTCAAGCCTCTGCCAGATTTAGTGTATACATGTAATGAGCATCTGCTGCTAGGTGAAACCCACCATCTGTTAGAACATTTTAAGATAGGGAATTATACGGAACTACTCATTCTTTTTTTCCTTTTCCTAATCATTTAGTTATTTGTTTGTTTCTTTGTTTTGTTTTGGTTTTTTAAATCTTTATTATTGAAAGTATTACATATGTTCCCTTCCCCCCCCCATTGACCTCTTCTAATCCATCCTCCCACTCCACCCCACCCCAGTATTTCACCACCCTATTGTCTGTATCCATGGGTTATGCATATATGCATACCAGTCCTTTGATTTATCTCTTCCCACTCACACACCCTTCCCCACCTTCCCTCTGAGATTCGACAGTCTGTTCCATGCTTCTATGTCTCTGGATCTATTTTGTTCATCAGTTTATTTTGTTCATTAGATTCCACATATGAGTGAGCTCATGTGATACTTATCTTTCTCTGACTGGCTTATTTTGCTAAGTATAATATATTCCAGGTCCATTCATGATGTTACAAATGGTAAGAGTTCTTTCTTTTTTACAGCTGTGTAGTATTCCATTGTTTAAATGTACCACAGATTTTTTATCCACTCATCTGCTGATGGGCACTTGAGCTGTTGTAAATTGTGCTGCTATGAACATCGGGGTGCATATATTCTTTCTGATTAGTGTTTCAGGTTTCTTAGGATATATTCTAGAAGTGGGATCACTGGGTCAAATGGCAGTTCCATTTTTAATTTTTTGAGGCAACTCCATAAAGTTTTCCACAATGGCTGCACCAGTCTGCATTCCCATCAGCAGTGTACTAGGGTTCCCTTTTCTCCACATCCTTGCCAACACTTGTCATTTGTTGATGATAGCCATTCTGACAGGTATGAAGTGATACCTCATTGTTGTTTTAATTTGAACCTCTCAGATGATTAGTGGCTTTGAGCATTTTTTCATCTGTCTCTGGCCTTCTGTATGTCCACTTTGGAGAAGTATCTATTTAGGTCCTTTTCCCATTTTTTAATTGGATTGTTTGTCTTCCTTTTGTTAAGTTGTATGAGTTCCCTATATATTTTGGAATTTAACCCTTTATCTAATGTGTCATGGGCAAATATGTTCTCCCATGCAGTGAGCTCTCTCTTCATTTTGTTGATGGTTTCTTTTGCTATGCAGAAGCTTTTTATTTTGATGTAGTCCCATTTGTTTATTTCCTCATTAGTTTCCTTTGCCCTAAGAGATGTATCAGTAGATATATTGCTTTAATCATAATATTGTAATTTTGATGAATTCCAATTTATCTGTTTTTATTTTTTTCGCTTGTTCTCTTGGTGTCATAACTAAGAAAGCATTGCCTAACCCAAGATCACAAATTTTTACTCCTACATTTTAGTCTAAGTGTATTATCATTTTATTTCTTACAATCGGGTGTGTGATGCATTTTGAGTAAATTTTTGCATGGTATAAAGAGGGAGTCCAACTTTGTTTGCTTGTGGACATCCACTTTTTTCAGTGTCATTTGAAAATACTTTTTTTCCTTATTGAATCTTCTTTGCACCCTTGTTGAAAATCAGTTATTCAACATATGTAATAGTTACTTTCTGGGCTCTCAATTCATTTCCAATAATTTGTGTTTATCTTTATGCCATGGTCTTAATTAATATTGCTCTGTAATACGTTTTGAAATTGGAAACTCTGAGTTCTCCAACATTATTCTTCTTTTCTAAGATTGCTTTAGTTGTTCTATGTCCCTTTAATTTTCACATGAATTTAGGCATTGTGTTAAATGTGCATATCAATTGGGGTGGTGGGTGGTGGTTAGGAGAAAATGGGGAGTGACTTCTAATGGGTAAAGGTGTTCTTTTTGGAGTGATTCAAATATTCTAAATCAATTGTGATGATGGTTTCACAACTCTGAATATACAAAATTCATTGAATTGTACACTTTAAATGGGTGAATTTTATTGTATGTGAATTATATCTCAATAACATTGCTTAATTAACACAGACAATTAACACAATGTAAAAAGAACCAAGAGAGAGGGGAAGGGATCTGGGTGGGGGTGAGCAAAGGGGTGGGAAATGAGGGATGTCTGTAATAGCATCAACAATAAAAGTTTTTAATTAAAAAACAAAATAAACTTAATGATGAAATGTCATAACAAATGTAAACTATTAATGAAGACAAATAGTAAATCCAAAACTCATTGCAACATTCAAATTCGATATGATATCAAATGATAGTATTCAAACAATTGTGAAGGTCCTAAGTGGGTTGTACTAAGTCCTTGTAACCAAAGAACACAACACAATTTAGAAATGGCAGTACAGCATATAACATGATTTCTGACAGGCTAAAGTTCAATATTTAGTCAATTGCTATGTTTGTATTAGTCAAGTTCTGTAATATGTATAAACATCGTGCTTTTTTTTGTGTGTGTGCGTGTGTTTTTTTTAGTCCTCACCTGAAGACATGCTTAGAGAAAGGAAAGGAGAGAGATAGGGAGAGAAACATCGATGTGAGAGAGAAACATTGATTTGCTGCCTTCCCTATGCTCTCCAACTGGGGATTAAACCCACAACACCCAGGTATGTACCCTGAACGAGAATTGAACCAGCAACCTTTCAGTGCATGGAACGATGCTAAATCAACTGAGCCACTCTGGCCAGGCAACACTGCTTATTTTTATTTTTTAGTGTCATTCTTATTTGCCAGAGGTAAATCTATTTTTTTTTGGTACTCATCGAAAGCAAACAGGTATTTGCATTTTCATCATATACAATAAAACAATTTCAATGGCAATTGAACTTACTTAAATCGCAACGGTTTTTTCTTCTTTCACTTTTTTTTTTAATTCTTTATTGTTGAAAGTATTACAGATGTCCCTTTTCTCCCAGTCTACCCCCACCCCCAAGCCCTGGCATTCACCCCCCTCCCACCATCGTCTATGTCCATTGATCATGCCCATACACACACAAGTTCTTTGGTTGATCTCTTATCCCCCCGCCTCCCATCCTCCCCTGCCTTCCCTCTGAGGTTTGATGGTCTATTCGATGATTCTGCGTCTCTGCCTCTGCTCTTGTTCATCAGTTTATGTTGTTCATTATAATCCACAAATGAGTGAGATCATGTGATATTTATCCTTCTCTGAGTGGCTTATTTTGCTTAACATAACACTCTCCAGGTCCATCCATGCTGTTGAAAACGGTAAAAGTTCTTCCTTTTTTATAGTAGCATAGCATTCCACCCTGTAGATGTACCACAGTTTTTTAACCCATCAGCTAATGGGTATTTTGCTCAATTGATATTTATGGAGTGAATATGCTTGCAAATCTTAGAAATTATAAATTGTGCTGCTATGAACATAGGAATGCATATGTTTTTTCTGATTGGTGTTTCTGATTTCTTGGGATATATTCCTAGGAGTGGGATACTGGGTCAAATGGGAGTTCCATTTTTAGTTTTTTGAGGAAACTCCATACTGTTTTCCACAGAGGTTGCACCAGTTTGCATTCCCACCAGCAGTATATGAAGGTTCCCTTTTCTCCACATCCTCGCCAGCACTTGTCCTTTGTTGATTTGTTGATGATAGCCATTCTGACAGTTGTGAGATGGTATCTCATTTTTTATTTTTATTTTTTAATTTAAATATTGAAGGGAATTTGCAACAAGATCAAATTTATTAAATTAAAAAGATAATAGTTTTACTTTTTCATATGTCAGTCCAATTATATGGTATACATGTCATATGTTTGCTAGTCTTGTCAAGTTCACATCTTATGCAAGGAGGCTGACCTTTTCCACAAATCAGCGGGCTGTTTCATACCAGACCCTGTTTCCTAGAGTGGCAGCTGGTCAATATCAAATTGTCTGTTTTGGCTGTGCACTATCATATTCCTCCTCAATTCCAGCACAGTTCTTTGTGAGGGTTTACCTGGCTCTATTCAAGGCAGAGTTCTACTTTTATCTAATGAAGCAAGAAAAAAGAAATGTTACCTATTCAGCACTGCCTGAGAAATACATAATACCAGATGCTCATTGAATTGTCCAATTACATTAAAAAAAAATCAGGCAGTTGTACTGAGCCCTGGGAACATTGCCAGTGCCTCTAATAAAAGGATGCTTCTCAAAGTGTTAACATACAACCACAGGTGCTCCACAAGATAATTTGAGGAGGGGGGATAAATGGATAAATTGGCAAGTGTTCTAATACATATATATTTGTTATTATGTCTAATACAAAAATAAGTAACTAGCATAAGTTGGTATTTTAACAACTATTACTTCTTTAGAATGAATAAAAGTGTCTATAATTATTTGTAATTCTTTACTTGAAATGCCCATTTCTCTTCTTTTGTTTTTTTATCTTCAGTAAAATCTTTCCTGACCTCCTCACTTTCAGACAGTGTTAGTTGCTTCTTACTCTTATTCCCATACTATTTTGCACATATATTGATTACATCACATCTCAGATTTCATTGTAATTTTATTAGGCACTCCTACCTCTGTACTAGATTATGAGTTCCTTAAAAACCAGAGTCATATCTTTGTATTCTCAGTGCCTAATGCAATAGCTAGGCCACCCTGGGAAATGCTCAATGGATATTTATGGGGTGAATAAATGTGAATTACAATTTTGGTAACAATAATTATATTTATAAGCATAGATCTAGTATCACAGTTGGAGGGTTGGAGGCAAGATGACATCTTCTCTGTCCAGGGAGAACTGAAAATATAAAACTGCAAGACAGGAAATCAAACATAATTCTCTATCTAATTAATTACATTAGCACTTTTAATTTTGTTTACTTGTAATAATAGATTTCTGAACTAAAATTCAAAAGCAGAATTACTGGATAAAATAAAAAAATATTTTTATGCTCATTACATGTTGGAAGAACTGAAATGTAATTTAAAAAGCACATACTCTAGAGCCGAGCTCTTATGAGTTTGAATTCTTGCTCAACAATTACTAGCTGTAATTATCATCTATAAACTGAAGACCAGAGATAATTCATATAGAGCCTAAATAGTACCTGATACATAGTAAGCTTCCAATAAATGGTAGTTGTTGTTATTAATTTAATCTGGAGAAAAGTAGGGGATATCTTACTAATAATCTCCAAGTAGTGACTCTTTGAAGGTCTGATCCAAGTGAAAAATATAAAGTCCAGTTGCCCTTCTTATCTTGCTTCCATTCTCACCTCAATCCCTTTCATGATAACATTGTGATCATTATTTTTCCAAATTATGCCAAGCACCAGTCTAAAAATCAGCAGGTCTCTCTCCCCGAAGTTTCTGGTATAGATGTTCCTATATAAGGAAATAAATCATTTTTTTAATTCACACTTTCCTGGTAGCAAGCAGATAATTGTTTATAATTAAAAAGCTTTTTCATTCAATTTCTACTGTGTTAGACTAAATCACAGTATTGTCAAGCCAGGAAAGTACGTAATTAAACAGAGAAGGTCACAATGAATCGGTGCAATTTGCTGGAAAAGGTTGAAGTAGGAAACCTGATTTCTATTCTCAACTTTACTAATAACTTACTTAGAAATACTAGTATTAGGTGAGTTGTTTCATTTCTTTGGGCCTCAACTTCACCACTTATATATGATTAGATTTATCAGAGACAACTGACTCATTCTTAGAAAAAGATTAAAGCTACATATTCACTTGTGCCTTAAAGAAATAAAGCCCAGAGGACTTAAAAATATTTAACTATAAAAAGTAAACTATATAATTTCTAAACAGAAGTATGGATGGTTATTTTTATAATTTTGAAATGGGCAAGTTCTTCTAAAAGAAACAGAGTCAAGATGTCATAAAGAAAGATGACAGCGGGCAGGACAGAGGTGAGGGACAGGGTGTGAGTGAGTGAGGGGGTGAAAGGAGAGTGTGTGGATGTGTGTGGTGTGTGTGAGAGTGAGTGAGTGAGGGACAGTTAAATCCGGCAGGAGTAGCAGGATCTGTCAGACCAGGCTTTCCTGGACAGGGAGCATCTACCACCACTGCGGGGACTCCCTGGGCTGCGGGGCTCGGGCACAGAGCCCACGCCATCTTGAAGGGGAGAGCGGCCTCTTCTAGGAACTCATCAACACCACCATCCAGACTGGCCTTGGACACTGCCTTCAACCCTGCAGCCACTCCAGCCAAAATCCTGCTGCCCCACCCACAGACCTGCAGACCCTAGGACCTCCACCTCCAAGGGTGCACACTCCCGCAGCAGTAAGTGCGACTTCCCCCCTCCCCAGAGGCTGACTTCTGGACACCACAGTCATGTTTTTCCAGTGCTACAGTCTTGCTTTTCAAACACACAGGCCTCCTGAGCTCACCACCCCACAGGCCACTTTGGGTGCCGCCACTGGGCACGCTCCTATCCAAACAAGGGATCACTGCCCCTGCAGTAGAAATTCTGAATTCCCCCTTCCTGCATACCTGGCCATAGACACCTGGGTCACTCGGCTTCAGGGCTCGAGAGAATCCAACCAAAGGCACAAGGCCCCAGGCAGTAGAAATTCGGACTTTCCCACCTCCTGGTTACCTGCCCACAGACACCTCAGTCATGCAACTTCAAAATGCAAGGGCCATGCTGAGTGCGCCACCCTGGCAAACGGCTCCCTGGTGCCTCTGTGAGCCACCATTGGGCGCGCACAAATCCAATCAAGGACACAAGGCCCCAGCAGCAAAAACTGAGTTTTCCCACTCCACAGCTGCCAACCTCCGGACACCATAGTCAGACCTTTCTGGAGCATAGACCTCCTGAGCCCCACCATCCTGAGAGACGGCTCCTGGGTGCCTCCTTGAGCCCTGGCTGGGCATGCTCATATCAAAACAAGGGCACACGGTCCAGGCAGTAGAAATCTGGACTTCCACCCTCCCAGCTGCCTACCCACAGACACCACAGTCGCGTGGTTTGAGCACACAGGCCTCCAGAGGACACCGGCCCAGCAGGCGACTCCCCGGTGCCTCTGTGAGCTGCCACTAGGCGCACTCGTTTCCAACCAAGGGCACAAGACCCTGGCAGCAAAAACTCGGACTTCCCCATCCTCAGCTGCTGAACTATGGTCACTGCAGTCGCACTGATCCAGTGTGCAAGCCCCCTGAGCCCGCTGCCCCGGCAGGTGGCCCCTGGGTGCTTCTCTGAACTACCGCAAGGCACAACCCTGGTCACTGGCATCCAGTCCCCGCAGTAGTACCGCTCTGGCACAAAAGCCCTCTAAGCCCACTGCCCCAGCAGAGGGTTCCAGGGCACCTCTGTAAGCAGCCATTGGGCATGCATATCCAACCAAGGGCACACATCCTCTGAAGCAGAAACTGGGACTTCTCCCTCCACAGGGCCGGTGGCACACCACAATTGCTTTGATCCAGCCTGTGGGCCCCAGGAGCACACGTCCCTTGTAGACAGCTCCTGGGCCCCTCTGTGTGCTGCCACTGGGTGTGTGCCTCTCCAACCAAGGGCTCACGGCTCCCTCAGCAGGATCTACAGCATCCTTCTCCCGGCTGCCTACCTCTAGTCAGCCTGGTGAGTTACTGAGGATTTGCCTCCCTGGACAAGGTCACATTGTTTCAGCCACAGACCCCAAGATTCCCACATCCCAGCTGCTGGATCCTGAACCCCCTTGTGATACAGAGAGGAAAATCACTTTGGCCAAAGTCCCAGGGCCTCAATCAGAGACTACGAGACACCCACTCCCCATTGTCACAGGCTCTGGGCACCTCATAGTGAGTTGCAGAGCAATGTTAATCCAGCAGGAATCACACCACACTGGCCAAAGTCACAGTACCTGAGCCTCAAGCCCCGAGACTCCTTCCTCCCAGACTGTAGATTCTGGGAACCCACAGTGATAACATACCAGCAAGACCTCAAAGAATCTTTGCCACAAGAGCCAGAACCACAATCAAATCCAAAACAGCTTGCACAATGAAGCTGGGGGTGAGTCACATTGCCAACCCGAGATGAGAATTCATCTGCGAATAAGAAACTAACATTCAAGAACCAACTACATTAAGAGAACCCAAATAGCTCAAGTAGGGAACTCCACTGGATCACCAAGCCCAGGAGACCTGAGATACCTCACCTCTAGCACCCCGCTCCCCAAAAGAACTTGGGTAGCAAAGCAGTTGGATATAAGAAACAAAAACAATTAAAACTTTACAGCAAAGAATGGGAGACAAAAAAAAAAAAAAAAAAAAAAAAAAAAAAACAATCCCCAAAGAAAAGAAAAAGAGGAACTAAAACAAATCCTCAGACTTTTCCAAAAAATTAAAGAGGAAGGCATACTTCCAAACTCATTCTATGAAGCCAGCATAACCCTAATCACAAAACCAGATAAAGACACCACAGCCGAAACCGGTTTGGCTCAGTGGATAGAGCGTCGGCCTGCGGACTGAAAGGTCCCAGGTTCGATTCCGGTCAAGGGCATGTACCTTGGTTGCGGGCACATCCCCAGTAGGGGTTGTGCAAGAGGCAGCTGATCGATGTTTCTCTATCATCGATGTTTCTATCTCTCTATCCCTCTCTCTTCCTCTCTGTAAAAAATCAATAAAATATATATTAAAAAAAAAAAAAAAAAAAAAAAAGACACCACAAACAAAGATAATTACAGGCCAATATCCCTGATGAACATAGATGCTAAAATCCTCAACAAAATTCTAGCAAATCGGATCCAGCATTACATTAGAAAGATCATACACCATGACCAAGTGGTACAATAAAAAAGTTGGTACAATATCTGCAAAATCAATAAACGTGATACATCACATAAACAAATTGAGAGACAAAAATCACACAATTGTATCAATTGATACAGAAAAGGCATTTGACAAAGTCCAACACCCTTTTCTGATAAAAACGTTCAGCAAAGTGGGAATGGAAGGATCATACCTCAACATAATAAAAGCCTTATATAACAAACCTATAGCCAACATCATACTCAATGGGCAAAAACTAAAACTATGTCCCCTAAGAACAGGAACAAGACAGGGATGCCTGCTTTCATCACTCCTGTTCAACACATCATTGGAGGTGCTAGCCACATCTATAAGACAAGAAGTAAAAGTAAAAGGCATCCAAATTGGAAAAGAAAAAGTAAAATTGTCATTATTCACAGATGACATGATACTGTACATAGAAAACCCTAAAGACTCCATAAAAAATTATTAGACTTAATAAATGAATTAGGCAATGTAGCAGGATACAAAATTAATGCCAAGAAATCTATGGCATATTTATACACCAATAGTGAACTTACAGAAAGAGAGATTAAAGAAACAATCCCATTTACCATTGCACCAAAAAAATTAAGATACCTAGGAATAAACTTAAATAATGATGTAAAAGACCTGTACTCACAAAACTACAGGACACCGAAAAAAGAGATAGAGGAAGACATAAACAAATGGAAGAACATACCGTGTTCATGGATTGGTAGAATCAACATAATTAAAATGTCCATACTATCCAAAGCAATCTATAGATTCAATGCACTCCCCATTAAAATACCAACAGCATATTTCACAGACTTAGAACGAACTCTCCAAAAATTCATCTGAAATTAAAAAAAGACCCCGAATAGCTGCAGCGATACTGAGAAAGAAGAACAAAGTAGGAGGGATGCCAATACCAGATATCAAGCTATATTACAAAGCCACTATTGTCCAAACTGCCTGGTACTGGCACAAGAACAGACATATAGACCAATGGAATAGAATAGAGAACCCAGAAATCAACCCAAACCACTATGCACAAATATTATTTGACAAAAAAGGCAAGAACATACAATGGAGTCAAGACAGTCTCTTCAATAAATGGTGTTGGGAAAATTGGACAGATACATGCAAAAAATGAAACTAGACCACCAACTTATACCATACACAAAAAACAATCTCAAAATGGAAAAAGGACTTAAATGTAAGACGGGAAACCATAAAAATATTAGAGGAATCCAAAGGTAGCAAAATCTCAGGCATATGTCAAAACAATATCTTCACCGATACAGCTCCTAGGGCAATGGAAACTAAAGAGAAAATAAACAAATGGGACTACATCAAAATAAAAAGCTTCTGCACAGCAAAATTAACCACCAACCAAACAATAAGAAAGCCCATTGCATGGGGGGATATATTTGCCAATGTTATCTCTGATATGGGTTTAATCTCCAACATTTACAGGGAACTCATACAACTTAACAAAAGGAAGGTAAACAACCCAATCAAAAAATGGGAAAGGACCTAAATAGATACTTTTTGAAAGAGGACATAAGGGCTGAAACCGGTTTGGCTCAGTGGATAGAGCATCAGCGTGTGGACTGAGAGGTCCCAGGTTCGATTCCGGTCAAGGGCATGTACCTTGGTTGCGGGCATATCCCCAGTGGAGGGTGTGCAGGAGGCAGCTGGTGGATGTTTCTCTCTCATCGATATTTCTAGCTCTCTATCCCTCTCCCTTCCTCTCTGTAAAAAATCAATAAAATATATTTTTAAAAAAAGAAAAGAAAGAAAGAGGACATAAGGAAGGCCAGGAGATACATGAAAACATGCTCAGAGTCCCTAGTCATCTGAGAGATGCAAATCAAAACAACAATGAGGTACCATCTCACACCTGTCAGAATAGCTATCATCAACAAATCAACAAATGAGAAGTGCTGGAGAGGATGTAGAGAAAAAGGAACCCTCGTACACTGCTGGTGAGAATGCAGACTGGTGCAACCACTGTGGAGAACTATATGGAGTTTCCTCAAAAAACTAAAAATGGAACTCCCATTTGACCCAGTGATTCTACTTCTAGGAGTATAACCCAAGAAACTAAAAACACCAATCAAAAAGGATATATGCACCCTTATGTTCATAGCGGCACAATTTACCAAAGCTAATATTTGCAAACAGCCTAAGTGCCCATCAGCAGATGAGTGGGTTAGAAAACTGTGGTACATCTATACAATGGAATACTATGCTGCTGTAAATAAGAGGGAACTCCTACTATTTGCAACAGCATGATGGAGCTGGAGAGCATTATGCTAAGTGAAATAAGTCAGTCTGAGAAAGATAAATATCACATGATCTCACTCATTTGCAGATTATAATGAACAACATAAACTGATGAACAAAAACAGATCCAGAGACAGAGAAGCATCGATCAGATTTTCAAACCTCAGAAGGAAGGTAGGGGAGGGGAGGGGTAAGGGGTAGAGGTCAACCAAAAGACTTGTATGCATGCATGTAAGCATAACCAATGGACATAGACACTAGGGGAGTAAGGGCATTAATGGGAGAGCAGTAAGGGGTAATCGGGGGATAAGGACACATATGCAATACTTTAATCAATAAAATAATACTTTAAAAATGTTTTTTAAAAAGATGTCATAAATAAAAAGTGACGAGATTACTTAAAACTTAAATCTTCTGTCTGGAAAAACATACCAGTATAACAAACTCCAAATATGAAAGAGAAAATCAAGCAGGAAAGTAAAAAATACAGTCAAATTAACAGGAAATAAAAGCAAAACAAAAACAAATGGCCATCATTATAAAAAGACTAGAGGCCCTGTGCACGAAATTTGTGCACAGGGGTGTGTGTCCCTCAGCCCAGCCTGCACCCTCTCCAATCTGGGACCCCTCGAGGATGTCCGACTGCCCTACCAGGATCAGACCTAAACGGGCAGTCTGACATCCCTCTCACAGTCCAGGACTGCTGGCTCCCAACTGCTCACTCGCCTGCCTTCCTGATTGCCCCTAACCGCTTCTGCCTGCCAGCCTGATCACCCCCTAACCACTCCCCTGACAGCCTGATTGCCCCTAACTGCCCTTCCCTGCAAGCCTGGTCACCCCTAACTGCCCTCGCCTGAAGGCCTGGTCACCCCTAACTGCCCTCCCCTGCAGGCCTGGTCCCCCACAACTGCCCTCCCCTGCAGGCCTGGGTCCCCCCCAACTGCCCTTTCCTGCAGGCCCAGTCGCCCCCAACTTCCCTCCTCTGCCGGCCTGATCACCCCTAACTGCCCTCCCCTGCAGGCTTGATCGCCCCCAACTGCCTCCCTTGCAGGCCTGGTCCCTCCCAATTTCCCTCCCCTGATGGCCTGATCAACCACAATTGCCTGCCTTTGCAGGCCTGGTCCCTCCCAACTGCTGCCCTCCCCTGCTGGCCATCTTGTGGTGGCCATTTTGTGTCCACATGGGGGCAACCATTTTGTGTGTTGGAGTGATGGTCAATTTGCATATTACTCTTTTATTAGATAGGATATTCAACTTCACTCATAATTAAAGACAAGCAAATCAAAAGGAGATGTTATAACCTATTCAGTAAGTAAAATTTAAAATTTTGTCATATATTAATGCTGGCCAAGGTAAGGCAGTGGGCATACTTATGTGTTGGTGGGAGTTTAAAGTGATGCTGCACTCCAGTGCTGATTCTTTTTTTTTTTTCTATTCTTTATTTTTTAATTAAAAATTTTTGGGTGACAATGGTTAATAAGATTATATAGGTTTCAAGTGTACAATTCTATGAGACATCTGTCTATTGCATTGTGTGCCCACCACTCAAAGTCAAATCTCCTTCTGCCACCTCTGCTGCACTTGCCAGACGTGAGCCCAGCTTCTGGCACAGAAGCACTCCCCCTGTGGGAGTGCACTGACCACCAGGGGGCAGCTCCTGCATTGAGCATCTGCCCCCTGGTGGTCAGTGTGCGTCATAGCAACTGGTCATCCGTTGTTCGGTCGATTTGCATATTATACATTTATTATATAAGAATATGAGTGAAATCCTATGTTATGGTTCTTAACCTTCCCTGTCTGACTTATTTTGCTTAGTATAATATTCTCAAGGCCATCCATGTTGTAGCAAATGTCAGTATTTTTTCTTTTTCTATGGCTGAGTAGTATTCCATTGCATATATGTACCACATCTTTTTTTGAATATGTTCTTATTGATTTCAGAAAGGAAAGAAGGGTAGAGAGATAGAAACATCAATGAAGAGAGAGTCTCATTGATTGGCTGCCTCCTGCACACCCCCAACTGGGGATTGAGCCTGCAACCTGGGCATGTGCCCTGACCGGGAATTGAACCTTGACCTCCTGGTTCATAGGTAGATGTCTAACCACTGAGACACACTCAACTGGAAGGGGTGTACCACATATTCTTTATCCAGTCATCTACCAAAGCAAACTTTGGTTGCTTCCATGTCTTGCCCACCATGAATAATGCAGCTATGAACATTGGAGTGGATATATATTTGCCAATATACATTTTCAAAATTTTGGGGTAGATCCCCTGGAGAGTGGTTGCTGGGTCCTATGGTAACACTATTCTTAATTTTTTGAGGCCTCTCCATACATTTTTCCATAGTGGCTGTACCAGTGTACATTCCCACCAGCAGTGAATGAGGGTTACTTTTTCTCCACAAACTCTCCAACACTCGTTATTATTTGTCTTATTGATAACTAGAGGCCCAGTGCACAAATTTGTGCATGGGTGGAGTCTGGCCAGCCCTGCTCCAATAGGGGCAGATCAAGGCTGGGCCTGTCAGGAGGAGGAGACAGCGGGAGGTTGGCTGGCTGGCCCACCCCAATTGGGACCAATCAGGGCTGGGCCAGCTGGGGGGAGGGGCTGTGGGCTACTGGCCAGCGGGCCCCGCCCCCGATTGGGGTGAGGGGGCTGATCAGGGATCAGCATCAGGGAGAGGGGCCATGGGAGGCTTGCCGGCCAGACCCACCCCTGATTGGTGTGGGGGGGGCAATCGGGGGCAGAGCTGGCTGGGGGGGCTGTGGGCTGATCGGGGTGTTGGGGGCCCATCGGGGATGGGGCCAGCTGGGAGGAGGAGCTGCAGGAGGTTGGCTGGCCGGCTCTGCCCCCTGTTGGTGTAAGGGTGTGATTAGGGGTAAGGCTGGCAGGAGGGGCTGTGGGCTGATCAGGATGGTGGGGGCCCATGGGGGCAGGGCTGGCCAGGGAGAGGGGTTTCAGGCAGTTGGCCAGGCAGCCCTGCCCCTGATCAGGGTGGGGGGGTGATTGGGGGTGGGGCCTGCTGGGGGTAGGGGCTGTGGGACGATTGGGGTGGGGGCCCATCGCAGGTGGAGCATCTGAGGGGAGGGGCTGTGGGAGGTTGGCTGGCCGGCCCCACCCCCAGATCAGGCCAGTTTGCTGGCCGCAGTGGGCATCATAGCGATCGGTCATTCTGGTCGTTACAGCGTTCTGGTCTCTGGCTTTTTATTTATTTATTTTATTTTATTTATTTTTAAATATATTTTATTGATTTTTTACAGAGAGGAAGAGAGAGGGATGGAGAGTTAGATACATTGATGAGAGAGAAACATTGATCAGCCGCCTCCTGCACACACCCCACTGGGGATGTGCCCACAACCAAGGCACATGCCTCTGACCGGAATCGAACCTGGGACCCTTGAGTCCGCAGGCCGACGCTCCATCCACAGAGCCAAACCGGTTTCGGTGCAGTCTCTGGCTTTTTATATATATAGATAGTCATTTTAACAGGTGTAAAGTGATATGTTATTATAGTTTTGATTTGCATTTCCCTAATAGCTAGTGAAGTTGAAGATTTTTTCATAGACCTGTTGGCCATTCTTGAGAGAAGTGTCTGTTCAGGTCCTCTGCTCATTTTTTAATTGGATAATTTGTTTGGTGTTGAGTTGGAGGAGTTCTTTATATATTTTGGATATTAACCCCCTGTCAGAGTTGTTGTTCAAAATCCCAATGACATTTTTTAAAGAAATAGAACAAAAAAATCATCGGATCTGCATGGAATCTAAAAGACTCCCAATGGACAAAGCAATCCTGAATGCATGAATGAAGACAGAGGCATCACATCCACACAGTTCAAGTTATACTACAAAGTTATAATAATAAAAATAGCATGGTGTTGGCAGAAAAACAGACACACAGACCAATAGAACAGAAATGAGAGTCCAGAAATAAAATCACATGTATATGGGAAAATAATTTTTTATAAAGGAGCCAAAAGCATACAATGGAGAAAAGGAAGCCTCTTTAATACATGGTGTTGGGAAAACAGGAAAGCCACATGCAAAAGAATGAAACTAGACTAATTATATATATATATATATATATATATATATATATATATATATATATATATATATATATATATACACTAGAGGCCCGGTGAATGGATTCTTGGACTGGTGGGGGGCGTGGCCTATGGGGATTGACCTGCTCTGTGAGCACTGCTCATCCCAATCAGCCAAGTGGCTGTGGACCAGCCCTCTGAGCGGCTGTTGAATGAAGAAATTAGTCTGAGCTGATATTTCAGGGTAATATATTGGGTAAAGGCATGTTCTGTGTCCTGGAGGAATCTGGTGGAGAACTTTGCACCCCAAAGCCGCTCAGTGAATGCCCTTGATGTGTGATGCCAGGTTGGTCACACCATCAGGGATGTTCAGAGCAGCTATGCTCCAAGATCCTCAGCCATCAGGACAGCCTCCCCAGGGGATCCACAGTCACGTCTCCTCTTGCCATCCACCTATGCCAGCTCCACACACTCTTTCTAGAACACACCTTAAAGGGCCTGCATCAGCTGGTGGGGTCAGACCAGAGTATGGATTATCTTAGGTTTAGATAGGTGCAGAGACTCGACCTCACCCTGGGCCTGCTAGTGGTTTCTCCCTCTGTGGGAGAAGCTGCTCTCCCCAGTCAGCCCAGCGGCACTCCAACTGTGGAAACACACTGACCACCAGAGGCCAGCTCCTGCATTAAGCATCTGCCCCCTGGTGGTCAGTGCACATCATAGTGACTGGTCGACTGGTCGTTCTGGTCATTCTGCCATTTGGTTGCTGGGCTTTTATATAAATACTAGAGGCCTGGTGCACGAAATTTGTGCACGGGGGGGTGTCCCTCAGCCCAGCCTGCACCCTCTCCAATCTGGGACCCCTCTGGAGATCAGGCCTAAACTGGTAGTCGGACATCCCTCTCACAATCCGGGACCACTGGCTCCTAACCACTCGCCTGGCTGCCTGCCTGATTGCCCCTAACTGCTTCTTCCAGCCAGCCTGATTGCCCCCTAACTGCTCCCCTGCTGGCCTGATTGATGCCTAACTGCTCCCCTGCTGGCCCAACCACCGCCAACTGCCCTCCCCTGCCAGCCTGATTGCTCCCAACTGCCCTCCCTTGCTGGCCACCTTGTGGTGGCCATCTTGTGATGATGTGGGGACAGCCATCTTGTGGTGGCCATCTTGTGTCAGCCATCTTGTGACAACGTGGGGGTGGCCATC
This sequence comes from Ia io, assembly GCA_025583905.1. Classification (NCBI taxonomy): domain Eukaryota; kingdom Metazoa; phylum Chordata; class Mammalia; order Chiroptera; family Vespertilionidae; genus Ia; species Ia io. Next base: position 38,282,649 of record JAJQQW010000001.1, read on the forward strand.
TTGTGATGACGTGAGGGCGTCACGTGAGGGCGTCACGTGAGGGCACAAAGGCCACCTAGACTTTTATTAGTATAGATAGATGTGAACCTTTGAGAAATTTTAGGAAAGTCTGCAGCATGGGGTGGAGCTGTCTGGCCACTTGGGAAGATTAGCTCCTGAAAGAGGTTTGGTCTTGTGTGGGTTGTGTGTGGCGGGGTTCAGAGAAACACCAGGGCTAGGTGAAAGGTGTTAGGTTGATGGAGACTCAGATACAGTGCCCACCTGTGCCTACAGGAGGAGGGTGCAGCAAAGGAACAATGGCACCTCCTGAAGAAAGCTGCGCCACTGCCCGCAGCTCTTGCCCTGAAGCCAGACAATGCAGTTTCTCCCTGTATGTCCTTGGTGATTTTAAGCTGATGTCCCTTTACTGGAACTTGGAGCAAATGTTTTTGAGAGCCCTTTAAGATGACACCTGGGATTCTATAATTTCTATAATTCAGTTGTAATTTTGATGTGGTCATAGGAGAAGGTGAGCATAACATTTACCTACTCAACTATCTCCTAAAAATGACCCTTAAGTGATAATTTACTAATGATTCTTCAGTGGCTCTTCTTTTTTCTCTTCCTTCCTGCACTTTTCCTTTGTTATACACTCTGAAACATTTTTAGAATGAGCACGTTTCTTACAGCTATTTATTCATTTATCCTCTTTAAGGAATATTCAGTAATAATGATAGCACAGATTGGCAATTTAGCAAAACAAAATTCACTTCATTTCTATGACTTCATCAGAGCATTTACCTCTATAGTTTGATGATTGAAGAAAACTAGTTTTAACTTTGTTGTCACACTTTAGATATTTCTAAATTTACACAAAGCTTCAGTAGAAGGTCCACATGTTTCAAGTAATTTACAATAAAATAAAACAATTTGGAGGGTGCTTATTATAAAACATTCTGATACATAAGGCTCTAAGTGAGTAGATGAAAGCCAAAAACAGAAAAATGGTAAAACAAACAAACAAACAAAAAACACCTAGCATAATGCAAAGAGAATCATTCCTCTATACTAGGCATGTTAAAAATCCAGTATTTACCTTTACCTGTGGTTAAAATGGTATCAATTTACTTAAGTTGAATATTTTTATTAATGAAGTTACTGGTTTGTGACACACAACCTATTTGACAGGTCACCACAGTGAACTGTGATTGTTTCTAATCAATTCTCACTGATGGGCAGTTGGACTATACCAAAAATCTGTTCTTGAACATAAGCTCTAGTCTCATGTGCAAAACATGCAGCATTTATCAACTTTTTACTTATTTTAAATAATTCTTTCTATAAGGGAAACCAGCATTAATGAGCTTTCTCAGGCGAGAGAAGAAGCCTGGAGCATTAAAGTAAATATATATACTTTTAAACTAAATATGCTATTGTTTTATGAGTATACCATAATATGTGCATAACTTGTAGAAGTGTCCCAATCTAAATCTTAGTAGTTTATATACTATGGACTAATATCTATGCTTCTATATGATAAGTCTGATCATAAAATATTACAAAAAATTTAAGATTTCAGAAGTCTTATATTCCATTCAAAACATAGATATTAACCATAACAAAAACACAAATTAAGTTAAAAAGAATTTAGTGATGTTAAGGGAACCAGAAATCTATAGTTAAAGTGAGAAACTTTGAAACTCTTCAAGTAAATGAGGAGACCTACTAGAAGTTGAAAATCTTTGAAAACTCTTCTGGCAAAAGAAAGAAGAAAATATGGACAAGTACTTGTCAAGTCCTAATAGTCTCCTCTAAGCTATAAGGTCTGAGAGCCTAAAATAGGATTATATTCAATGATTACTTTAAGAGTAGGTAAAAATTTTCCAGTTAAAAACATAAAATTGTATTATATTCCTTTTCCCCCTAGAAAGCAGTCCCATTTACTTTCTGCCATTGGAAACATACTTTCCAGATCCTTCATATCAGGGGCCACTCATTAATTCAATATTTTATTAGTCTCAGGCCTGCTGTGAATAAACATAGAATATGGGAGGCTTTGAGTCCCAGGGTTATAGTTTTTCCAGAGTTTCAGCTAAGTGCTGTCATCAATCTGAGCAAATTCCTCAAATCAATCTTAAACAAAGCTCAAAAATAAGTACATTGATGTATTTGGCTCACTGTATTGAGCCAGTATTGATACATTTATTTTGCCCTCTAAAACCAACAACTAACAATACAGGGTATGCACAGTTTGAATAATTATAAAAATAGTGTTCATTAAAATACATTTCATTTTCAAAATGTAATAGAATCAGCTGTTAGAGTATACAACATTTTTTGGGACACTCTACATATTTAAAATACAGTATTTTAATTATATGCTAGAAGTCTTACATTATTGTTTCCTAACAATAGTAAGTAGTTTTCTTTATATTTTCCATTTTTTGTTAATATAATAAGGATAATAATGGTAATGAATGAGGCCAAAATTAAAGCTAATTTAATAAGGAAAATAAAATATTTATTATTAATCAATCAGTATTTTTGAGATCCCATTGCATGCAAAGCAGATTATATAGAAAAACTTTTAATGATGCATCATTAATATATTTTTAAACTATGATTACACAGAAAATTTGAAGATCTCATTTATCTTAACTATCTAGCATCTCTTAATAAACACATATTTTCTTTTGGATTTTCTGTCTCAAGCATGTTAATGTTAATGGTGTTTTTCCTCTATAATATTTTAAATCATCCCATGTCATTTCTCAGTGGTTACTAAAATAGACATGCTCCTATAAGTTTTCAGTGTGGCAGTAGGCATACTTAATACCCAGTGAAAATTAGAGGGTCCTGCAGAGAAGTGTCTGGCAATCAACCTTCATAGTCATTAAAAATATTCTAAAAAGATAAACAAGCCAATGTAATTTTAGGGAAAAAATTAACCAATAAAAAGGCTCACTTCGACAATTGTACAAACGTAAAAACTTTACTAAGAAATAATTTATAAATTTTAGAAAAAATAGTTTTTAAAGTTAGTAAATTCTATAGGATGTATATAGTGTGATGTGCTGAGAAAATATTCAAACAAGAGAAAGTAAGTATATAAAATTTCAATTAAATGTGAAGTAGGACTGAGTTGTAGGCGAGGTAGTGGAAAATATCAAGTTTTCTAGTGTCATATGAGTGGTACAATCTAAATTCTATAGTGTAACAATAAGGTAGGATCTTTTAGGGCTAAAATTATTGGAGAAGGCTTTTTTTTTTTCTCAAAGAGGTGATATTTGACTGAGGCCTGAACAGTTTGGTAGATATTTGATATAAGAGAATGGGACTTCAATGGATAGTAATAATATAGCAAAGGCAAAGAGCCTAGGGCAGGTTGAGTTGTACAAAAGACCACCTGGTTAATGGTAGAAAAGAAGAACATGGAGGGTGGAGGTCAGAAATTAAAGAAGTGCTTCACACGGAAAAATTTCTTATGCATGCATGACTATTTTTGCATTCTGATAAGACATAAATCACAGTTGCAACAGGTAGACTGCATGGAAGAAAAACTGACTAAAAAAGAAAATTGCTGACAAACTTAAGAGGAATCTTAGAGCTCACTGACCTGCAACATTTTGCTTTGCCTCCAAACTGTCTTACCTCCCAAGGCTCCTCATAATCATTTGTTTCAATTCACTTTGGGCAAGGCATTCTGTTCTCGGAATAAGAACAAACTTTTCCTACCTCTGCATTTGATATAATATAACAATCTACCCAACAATTCAGAGCAAATTGTACTTAGATTGCACAACTTACAAGCAACCTCAATTTATAAATATGTATGCATCTGTTTGCTCTATCCTACAAACATAAAAATCATTGAAGTCAGAAACCACACAATGCAAGTTTTCATGCCACAGGGTTTTATGTTTTCTTAGACTAGCCTACAAAAAATAAAATCCAACTCACAAAATAATGCTAAATACATATTTGTTGAATAAATGTGTTTCAGTATTGATACTTTTTTCACTCCCTTCATGTTCTTCATATTTCTCTTTATCCTTATGAGGCAATCCTTATATTGAACCCAACTTTTATGCTTACCTTCTAGCTCATAGCTAGTCTCATCCATTAATGCTTTCACCATAAAGGTAAAAAGAAGCATCTAGGGTATCTAGATATGAGCCTAATAATGATGGGCAAAGGAAAGAATTCAAATGTCTTTCTGATTTACCTGCTTGAATTAGAATGCAATATGAAGTTGGAGGAGGGAAATTGAGCTGCACTCAAATAGTGTTATACTACCTGATCTGTTTAATTGCACACTATAGGTGCTGCAGAAGAATGGGTAAAAATAAAAATAATGGGGTTTTTTTTGGGTAGGCTGTATTTTTTTTAAATATTTTTATTGATTTCAGAGAGGAAGGGAGAGGGAGAGAGAGAGATAGAAACATCAATGATGAGAGAGAATCATTGATTGGCTGACTCCTGCACTCCCCACACTGGGGATCAAGCCCACAACCTGGGCATAAGCCCTGACTGGGAATCAAAACATGACCTCCTGGTTCATAGGTCAACGCTCAACCACTAAGCCACACCAGCTGGGCAGTTAGACTGTATTTTAATTTGAAGGGATGGTTTGGTATTCTGTAACAGCTATGAATATTTGTTTTTAAACTCACAATTCCAATTTTATTTAATCCACCTGAATACAATGGAATTCTTCTCTTAAATAATGTTCAAAAGATTTATTTCCTTTTAAAAAAAAAAAAAAACGAAAACAAAAAAACAACCTTCCAGAATAGGGATTTGAGCTGTTGTTGGAGCAGTTTTAAGTCCAATTAGCTGTTACAACAACCAAAGCAAGGCGCTGTGACAAAGAGCTTCAGAGACTTGTATTCTATGTTTTACTCATAATTATATTCAAGTACCTTATTTGCCAATTCCCCCCCCCCCACTCCAACAACCTTTAGGTCTTAGGAAATAACTTTGAAAGGCAGATAGAAGCCTCTTTTACAATAGAAATCCACTTAAAATGGCTAGGACTAGGCAGATGAGGCTAGGGAAGCCCTCTCCTTAGGCACAAAATATAAGGGGGTTCCCCAAAACTCAATAATGAAGATAAATTTTAATACACTAGTTTAAAGATGTAAATTAATGTAGAGTCCATGATGGACAAAATATCAAAATTTAAATAATGACAGGATCCTACCCTGCACTTGCATGGCTTACCTCAATCACTTCACTTTAATCTCCTGAGTTTGGGGCGCATCCTTAATTTTGCACCAGAGGTGAGTGCCTTAAGCACTTAATCCTAGTCCAGAATTGAGTCCTAAACACTTTCATATGTGGACCTCCCTTTGGATTCAAAATACATTGTATCAGCACCTTTCCTCTGGATAGACCTCTGTTATTACAAACCTCACGCGGGATTCTGTTGAATTCTTCGTGGACTCCCACCAAGTGGGATAATAGTACTTTTCAGGTGTCCCTGCCTTCAGGCACCTCCTGCTCTTCCAGCTCCCAGCTTTGTTGCTACTCTCCTCTGGCAGGAGACAGGCCATTTTGGCACTTTCCTTGCGTCGGGGCCACAATTCTGCTTTCGCGGAAAGTACTCACAACCAGAGAAACAACTTCACTCTTTTCTACTTTCTGAATGAGCGCTCAGTTCATCTCAGCAAATGTAGAATGTAAAGACTGGAGCCTACACTCAACCAGTTGTCAAAAGCACCTCCCAAACCCCGCCCCGGGAAGAAGTAAAAGTGGAGGTTTTGGAGACTGGAGAAAACAACTGCAGTGACTTTCGCCTGTCATTACAACATAAAAGCGGAAAAAATGATCAAGACAGCTCCGGCTTTCCCACTGGTTTTATGCTTGAGCACTTTGCGTCTTCCAAGTCCATGCGCTCTTCTACCCCACCAGCGGTCCAAGCTGGTAGCACAGGAGGGCTCAGGGCAAGTCCGTGGACCATGCCTCCTGGGCTGGTCACCTCCCCTTATTGGCCTGACAGCCTGTCACTCCAACTGGCTCCCACTCCAGCTAACCATTCACGTAGTTCGGTTTCGTCTTGGTGTGTTTAATGTTGCCAATAACGAGAGATTTTTTTTTGGGGGGTGGGGGGGGGAGGAGGAGGGAAGGAGGCGAGGCGAGTACAGGTCGTGCTGCAATTAGTTCATTGAAAACTCAGTTGCTCTAGGAGCGGTCGAGCGGAGACTGCTTTCAGCTTTTTTCTGCTGACTGTTAAAATCTCCTGTAGAGAGCTGCAACAATGCCCAAAAGAAAGGTAAGTTAAAAGGAAAGGTATAAGGTGGATTAGCTACTGAAATACATATTTCCTAATTGGCAGAAATTAAAAAAACACACATTTCGGCTTCTAGTTCAGTTTTGTGATGTACTGAATGGAAGGGGAGGGAAGGGCAAAGAATGGTCGGTGTAATGTTTAGGCTCGTCTCGCATGCAACTAGTAGTTCACTTTTGACTTGTTTTGTTTAAGGGAAAGAATTGCTTAAGAAGTGTCTCCATGCTGAATTACAAACAGCCATAGTGCTGTGCTGTCGCTTCCTACCCCACCCCCCTTCCTCCGCTTACCCTATTGGAGAACGCTTCTTCCAACCATGCTTCCAGGCACCAGTGTCCTCCTCAGCCTCCAGTTTTTCTCAGGGAACCGTCCTGTGTGGGAGTAAGAAAGCCATGGCTTTCTCCCATATTTGCCTTTGTTCTTCCCGTTTTCTTTTTCCATTTTTCCCCTTCCCTCCTCCACTTCTTGTCATGCCAGATGGCTATGCAATGTTAATCCTGTGCCATTAGGCGGCGCAGACTTCAAACTGTCCCAGAGAAGGGAGAGATTCACCACTGTAATTAGCAACTTCAGGGCTGAGAGATCTGGAGCTCTCCAAGTTCTCTCTCTAAAGGTGGAAAGATAAGAGAACTGCATCAGATAAACAGCTGTAGATGTTGGGATAGCATCGATTTGTTCACTTAAGTCATGCAGGATTGATCTGAGCTACTCAAGGGCTACAGGTCTCCTGAAAACCCTCACTTCAAAATTCGTGGCTCCTCTCTTGGACAGGAAAAAATTTATGCTTGGTGTTCGTTCGTTTTAGGAGGAGGGGTCCCTTAGATGTGAAATCGAACGCAGTTTCATGCTTGGTAAAATTGTAAAACACTGTCCTAACATAAGGCATTGTGATTTTTTAATATTATTTCTACTTATCCATCTGCTTTCCCTGTTTCTATAACCTAGGAATAAAATCGAAATCCCCTGGGGCTCCGGGACTGTGGTATGAATCTTGCAATAGCTTGATAATTCCCAGGCTAGAGCGCTGCTCAGGCACAGGAAGCAATGTTTTTTAATCACCATCTCCCTTTCTGAGATCTCCGCCACTACACTTTTCTAGGCCTGTGCAATGGGTCTTGCTATTTTACAGAGCTGACAGCAACCTTGTCTAGCAGGTAGTGGCGGGAAGTTTTGAAAATGCGGCTGGCTCCTCAGAATAACGCATTGACGTTGTAACAAAGAGCCCCCCCCCCCGCTCCAAAGCATTGTGGGGGTTGTAGTTCTTGTATGCAGAACTTGGAGGGGAGGATAATCCAGCCTTTAGAGAGGTTCAGATAAGTACAATTGCATCTCAAACATAAGGCAAAACAGGGAAATTGCATGAAGCTTCGTCTTCATTCTGCCCGCCCCCACACTTTTTTGGTTTTAACACTGGCTACAGCAGGTGGATATTAAAATGTAAAATGTTTGTTTCTTAGGAGATAAAATATACACAAAAAGATGAAATTGATTATCATTTGTGTAAACTTAAGTCTTGTGAATGCATTTGCATCTTGGTGCATATGTGCACATTAATGCACAGAAGTATGTAGCATGCTACTAGGAAATAACACGCAGCTCCTTGAGCAGAAATCCAGAAAAATAATCATAAACGGTTATGTTGCAACTAGTCCATAAGTAATATTTTCTCATCTACATGTTTATATCGATGACCTTATTTCTGTATGGTTTTCTCCTCTGTATAGGCTGCAGGTCGAGGTGATATGAGGCAGGAGGTGAGTTTCTTTAGTTTTAGAATCTGTCAAAAAATACACTCGTTTTGAAACTTGAGGCTCATAAGCAGCTAACAAAATAGATGCTGGTTAGTATATTTTACCACATGAGTACATATGGAATGTCAGTGAGCTCCCTCAAAAATACAGTAGGTATTGAAAACTCCAAACTTCTTGGGATTTACAACATTATTGTGCTTGTCAATATCTGGAAGGAGCTTCTTCCTTTTAAGCAAAAGAATTGCTTTGTCAGTTTACAAAAAGGGGCTGTATTGTCATTTCTAAATATGATCCTTGTTACTAGTGATTGTGTTCATTTAGCCTAGCAATTGAAGTTTAATTTGGGATTTTTTTCCCCCTTAGCTATATGAAGAGTCTAGAGGAGGGAGAAATCAAAACATATATATTTCTACTATGACATTTTATAATCAACTTCGTAACTGCTTCTGTAATGACAATATTTATGTATTTTCTCTGCAATATAAATAATTCTAATTTTGTGTATCCATAATTCTCTTAACTGATAATTTTTTTCACTCATAGCCAAAGAGAAGATCAGCCAGACTGTCTGCTGTAAGTAGTCTTTTTAAAAAGCTGCCCATGTATTATAAAATATAATTTTAAAAGTCAGGCAATCCTGGACAATACTATATTTAATACCAGATTTATTTTTAATGTTTTAAGAAAAACTCTCACACTAAGGAATTTTCCCTGGTGTTCAGTTTGAACTCTCCCAATTTTTTTAAATTAAGAAATTGGATTTTATTGTTAGTGATCATTCTTTAATTCTGATTTCTTCCATCCCTGCCCCTCGCCCCAGTCCATGACTTGTGTTTTTGTGGTGTTTGGTGGGTTTCCCGCAGATGCCTGTGCCCATTATACCAGGGTTGAAGCCAAAAACAACAACTCCAAGGGTAAATATTCAGCATGCAAAGTTGAGGAACAATTGCTTCTCTTCCGAAATAAATTTTTGGAAAAGCATACAGCTGATCATTTTGTTTTCTTTGTTTTCTGTTCAGCTAATAATATGTTACATTACACCATATGGTACGTGTAATCACTTTGAGTGAGGAATATTTGTTCATGTTCTGTGAATGTGATTGTCCACTGTGGTTTGGCATTTTCATTAGGAAAAGACAAAACAAAATTTTAGTTTGGTAGATTCATAAAATATATATGCCTTTGACATCATATAGTTACTATACCTTTATTCCTGGAATTCAAAAGGTGTAAACTATAGTAACCAAAATAATGCTTTTTTAATTGTGGTAGTAACTAATATTTGATAATAATTTTCAGTTTGCAAAGTGCTTTCAGGTACCTTATTGTTAAATGGACACAGTTGATTTAATATAGGCTTCTATACCTTGATGTTGTGGCTAAAGACACTGGAAACAGGAATAACCTCAATATTAAGTTCACTTTCCTCCCTTTTATTTATATTTGTTTATCTGTAAGTGTGTGAATATAATTCAATTTTATTTACTTTGTTAACTGTTTTATTGAGATATCATTGATTAGAGATTGGTTGAATTGTTAAAGTAATAAGAGTTTAAGACTATGAGAATATTAGAGTCATGTAATCCCATTGTTTTATAGTTGAAGAAAGTGTATTGTAGTCATATTTGTAAAATACTTTGACATTATTGATTTAAAAATATTGTTAAAACTAAAGCAAGTGACATATAATAATAGTGACAGCAGAAGAGAAATTTTCTTTTATTTTTTTCTATTTCACATTTGAAGGTCACTATTGTCTAAAATTAGGTACTTAATTTATAGATTATGAAAATAGCTAACACTATTTATTTCCTTTAAAAATATAAGATGTTGCTAGAATAAAACAAGTACCATTTAATCATGGACTTTAAAATACTTTATACTCCTTGGCTCTCGATTTCAATGTTAAAATAGTAAAATCCTGTCTATATTGTATTTTACAGTTTCTAAAACAATTTCACATACATTTTATCATTTTCTCCTTATAACATCCTTATGAGGTAGGTGGCATGACTTTATTTTACATATGAATGAATAAGCTCAGAAATCTATGCTTTTGCCCAAGGTCACATCAAGTAAGTAGCAGATCCAGAATTCAAACACAGATTTTTCTGGCCCCTTTACCCAGTGCTCTTTCTACTACATACATACTTAGGCAAAGAGCTTTCTTGGTAAAGCAATCATGATTCAAGTTATTCTAAAAACTTGTAGACACAAAAATTGAATCCCTTTTGTCCCCAGATGATCGCTTTCAAATATATCTAAATTGATAATCTCACTAGTATTTCTACGTCTAACCTGATGCTGGCAGTTGGCCCTGAGTGTTCATCATTTAACTTGTTGTTTCACATTGAAAAGAAAATTTATTTGATTTGTACCAGAAGAACATTATTCATTTTTTAATATATATAAAGGGATTTATTTTTTTATTTTTCAATTATAGTTGACATTCTATATTATATTAGTTTCATGTATATAGCTTAGTAGTTAGACATTTATATAATTTATAAAGTGATTTCCCCCATTAAGTTTAGTACCCACCTGATACCATACATAGTAATTTTAATATTATTGACTATATTCTAAATGCTGTACTTTATATTCCCATTAATGTTTTGTACTTCTTAATCCCTTCACCTTTTTCACCCAGCCCCCCAATCCCTCTTTTTTAATACTGAATCAGTTTACAATGAAAGTGAATGTATCTAGTCATAATTGTGTTGATAAAAGGTTTGTATGGGTATTTTAAACATTTTTCATAAATTATTACAACTGGTAGAATAACTTGGGCCATTTAATCAATATACCAGGTAAATTTTATATTTATTTTTAATATTGTGTGTTACTGGACAGAAAATGAAAAAAGATGATATGATGGGAAATAACGCAGATACAAGTACCCAAACAATAGCTGAAACCAAGCAAGAAGTTATTAAAGAAGAATACAAGGAAAATGTTGAAAATGGAAAAGGCAAAATTATAGAGGTATCTTACAATATTAACAGATTTGTCTGTTTAAAAGTTTAACAGTAGGCATGACTGAAAGAAATCTTATTTGCCTTGTAGTTTAAAAGAAAAAGTTGAGACACATTAATGGAGTAGTGGTTCTATAGAGTCATAATCCGTTCAGGTTGCTATAACAAAATACCACAAACTGGGTGGTTTATAAATAACAGAAATTTGTTTTTCACTGTCTGGAGGCTGGGAAGTTCAAGATCAAGTCTACAGCATTTTTGGTGTCTGGTGAGGACCTGCTTCCTGATTTTTAGGTGGCAGTCTTTTCTCTATGTCCTGACATGATAGAAGGGATCATCAGATAGCTCTCTAGGGGCCCTTTTATACGGACACTGATTCCATTCATGAGGCTCTACCCTTTTACCTCCAAATACTATCACATGGGGGATTAGATTTTTATCATATGAATTTTGGGGGATACAAACATTCAATCTATAGCAAGTAGTATAATGGTATCTAAGGGGAAAATAAAGAAAATGAATTTAAATGTGAGATTTACAGGCATGGATAGTGGGAGCAGTGGCTTAGCATTGCTATTAATAGAACAATGATCATGATTCAGTAATATAACAACTCTCTTATTAAATGCAAGCTAATTTTCCATTCCTTTTGTCAGCACATGCATTGTTTGTAAATCATTTTCCCAGATCACGATTCTTTACTCCCCTGTAGATTACAAGACAAATTATTATGTAAATGTTTCTAATAGCTCTTGTGTTGCATATTTAATGCATACCACATTTTTAGATATTAGTAAAACATTGAAAATGGGATAAAGTGCCAAATCTACAAACCAAACCTAGACATAGAGGGAACATATTTTTATAAGTGATGCTATGATATAAGGTAAAAAAACCCTAAATCTCACTATTACAGAAACAAAACACGTTATTTCTTTAAGGAATGTATTTTTGTTTACATGTATGCTACTCATTGAGAACAGCTGATAAAAAATGTCATTTTAAAATATGTATTCTTTTTGTTCATATTTTAATGAAATTATTTATTTGAATATTTTTTTTTCCTGAAGTTATGTGCCAAATATCTGTTTGTATATGTTTGTGTGGAGATATTTTAGTTAATCCTATTTCTTAGAATGTTTTCCTTGTAGAGTGATATTTAGGAGGCCTTTCCACAGGAAAATTACCTTTTTGTAAATGAAGTGTTATTATTTTCATAAAATATATATAATTTTATCTAAATATTTAGAGGAAACAATTCTAAATTTATAAATATAATCATGCTTATTTTCTCTTACACATATAGGCACCAGCTCCTGAAAAAGAACCTGAGGAAATAAAAGAAAAAAAAAAGGAAGATGTTGAAAAAGAAGGATTAAAAAAGAAAGAAGCAGTGCCATCAGGAGAAAAGAAAAATGAAAAAGAAGATCAGGAAGGATATGGAAAAGACCAAAACAAGGAAGAAGAGAAAAGAGAAGATGGAAAAGAGGATGAAGATGGAAAAGTGGAAGAAGACCAAAAAGAGAAAGTAGATGAAAAAGCAGGTGAAGATGAAAAAGGGAAAGAAAATGGCAAAGAGGAAGAAGATGAAAAAGAGGGTAAAAATGGGAAGGGGAAAGTAGAAGATGGCAAAGAATGTGAAAATGAAAAGGATAAAGGTGAAGATGAAAAACAAGAAGACAGAAAAGAGGAAGGAAATCAAAAAGATGATGAAGATGAGAAAGGTGATAAAGATGGAATAGAGGATGAAGATGGAAAACAGGGTGAAGATGGGAATGATGATGAAGGTGGAAACGAGGAGAAAGATGGAAAAGAGAAAGGAGAAGCTGAAAAAGAGGATGGAGGAAAAGAGGAGGAAAATGGAAAAGGATATGGGAAAGATGGAAAGGAAAAGGAAAATAAGGCTGAAGTTGAAAAAGAAGTCGCTGAAAAAGAAGATGTCAAAAAAGAAGCGTCTCAGAGTATTGTTTAAAGCTGCCCTACGTAGTTTCATAATTTGGTAATATGTACCTTCATGTTGTAATGTTAATAGAGATAAATATTTTTATCAAATATTTTATAAATGTGGTTTTTCTTTAGCATTAACTGAATTTCAGAATATATTCATACTGATCATTAGCCACAAATTTCCTAACATGAAAACTTTATAAATCTTGTGATTATAATAGGGGAATATATAGAAAAAAATGCTTGAAACTTTGTCAGTAAATTTCCTTTTGGGTAAGTTATACGTTAAATCTTTGAATTTTACTTCCGTCTATGATAATTTCATAAAGTGGAGAGATCTCAAAAGAAAAATGGTATGTGGTTCTCTAAGTTGCTTTTATGAAGAAGGTGAACTATTTTCATGTAATGCTGAGGAGTTAGAATTATCTTTTCCCAATGTGACTTTAGTTTTAGTTTGGGAAAAAATAAAATTGTAATTTCATTTTAAAAGAAATGAAAATATTTCTTTCAGAAGGGCAGTTCTGATTATATGTGTATACACAAAAATTTACTGGATTTATCTTAATAAAAATTTTCTTCAAAGATTATTGTAGTTTGTTATATATCCAAAATAATAGTTAATGAAATATTATAATGCTTAACTTTTTTCTATTGCGATATTCATAAAATCATTAATTTTTTTTACTTAGATAAAATTAACAACATAAAAGTCAGAATTTTAATCTTTTCAAAGTGTACAATTCAGTGGTTTTTAGTATATTCACTATGTTGTACAACCATCACCACAACTCCACACCCACTGTTCCCTGGCAACCACTAATTTATTTTCCATCTCTATAGATTTGCCTATTCTAGATATTTCATATAAATGGAATCATGTAATATATGCCATTTTACATCTGACTTCTTTCACTGGGCATGTTTTCAGTTTCATCTCTGTTGCAGCATATATTATCATTTCATTTATTTTTATGGCTGAATAATATTATATTGCACCAAAATACTACATTGTTTGTTGATGGACATTTGAGTTGTTTCCATGTTTTGTCAGTTATAAATAATGCTGCTATGAACATTCATATGCAAGTTTTTGTGTACATATTTGTTTTCATTTATCCTGGGTATATAGCTAGGAGTGGAACCACTGGTTCATACAGTAATACTATGTTTAACTTTTTGAGAAACTTCCAGACTATTATCCAAAGTAGCTTTAGTATTTTATATTCTCACCAGAAATATGAGGGTTCAGATTTTCCCACATCCTTGTCAACACTTGTTATTGTCTACCTTTCTATTATAACCATACTAGTAGGGGACTTGGTGGTGATCATAATCATAGTGATTTTGATTTGCATTTTTCTAATGAAATCAAGCATCTTTTGCACTTTTGGCCATTTGTATATCTTTTTGGAGAAATGTCTATCAAAGCTTTTGCCCATTTTTACTTGGATTGTCTTTTCAGTATTAGGTTGTAAGATTGTGTACATTTTGGATATAAGTCTCTTATCAGATATAATGATTTGAAAAAATTATCTCCCAATTTATGGTTTGTCTTAACATTTTTATAGTGTCATTTGATGCATCAAAGTTTTTAATTTTGATTAAGTACAATTTATCTACTTTTTCTTATGTTGCTTGTGGTTTTGGTGGCATATCAAAGAATCTGCTGCCAAACTGCAGGGCACAAAGATGTTCACCCATATAAAGAGTGTTATTTATAGTTGAATCTCTTACATTTAGGTCTTTGATATGTTTTGCATTAAATTTTGTATATGTTGTAAAGTAGGGGTCTGACTTCATTCATTTACATGTGGCTATTCATTTGATCAAGCATAATTTCTTGAAAAGACTATTTCTCCATTGGGTAGTCTTGGCATTCCAAAAAAACAATGGCCCACAGATGTATGGGTTTCTTTCTGGACTCAATTATGTACTATTGATCTATACGTCTATTTCTGTCAGTACCACACTTTTGATTACTGTAGTATCAAAGTATATGTTCCCCAACTTTGTAATTGATTGTTCAGGGTCACATTTCCATATGAGTTTTAGGATCAGCTTATTTCTACAGAAAAAAAAAAAGTCAGTTGGAGTTTTGATAGGGACCACAGATAAATTTGGGGAACATTGCCTTAGTATGAAAATTGTCTTCTAATCAACGAATATGGGATGTATTTACAGTTATTAGGGCTTCTAATTTCTTTTAGCACTATTTGTAGTTCTTAGAGTGTAAGTCTTATACTTTCTTCATTAAATTTATTCCTAAGTATTTTATTCTTTCTGATGCTGTAAGTGGAATTGCTTCATTGACCTCCATTTCAAGTTGTCTTTTGCTAGTGTATATAAATGCAACTGATTTTTTATTACTGGTCTTTCATCCTGCAAATATGATGAGCTCTGTTATTAAATTTAATAGGAGTTTTGTGGATTCTTCAGAGTTTTCTTTTTACAAGACCATGTCATCTGCAAATAGAGGTTGTTTTACTTTTCCCCCAATTTGTATGCTTTTATTTCTTTCTTCTTGCCTAATTTTCTGGCTTTAAAAAGGCTTCACATGTATTAAGAATAAAAAAAGGAAATACACAATTGACATTTCAGTTTTCAAAGCATAGACCTCTGACTCTACCTCTTTCCCAGGGTTGGCAGGCCCTGCACCATTTCATACCTGCTCTCAAAACTTGCTACAATGCTGCAGTAATAAAAACCAACCTGAAAGAGTTGGTTAAACTTCTAGGTACCTTGCCTGGATCCCCCACTTCCTAGCCATATTCTGAAACCACAGAAAATGTACTGTCATAACTTCCAATGTAGAAACTGATCTTTTGAGCACCTTAATCCCCTTCATTGTCAAGGCTAAATAAAAGTAACAATCCTCATTTCTTTTTTAGAAACACACTCCAGGTGATGGGCAAAAACCTGGTAATGAGTAATCTTAACTTTTCATATGAAATTCTAAACTTTACACGAAGAAGGTAGTTACCTTCACCTTATAACATTATTTTAACACTATAATATTGCATTCATATAACAATGCCAAGGTATCCTATATAATAAAGAGGTGATATGCAAATTGACCATCACTCCAACACACAAGATGGCTGCCTCCATGTGGTCAAAGATGGCCACCACCATGTGGACACAAAATGGCCACCACAAGATGGCCAGCAGGGGAGGTCAGTTGTGGGAAATAAGGCCAGCAGGGGAGGGCAGTTGGGGGGGACCCAAGCCTGCAGGGGAGGGCAGTTGGGGGGAACCAGGCTTGCAGGGGAGGGCAGTTAGGGGTGACCAGGCAAGCAGGGGAGGACAGTTAGGGGCAACCAGGCTGGCAGGGGAGGGCAATTAGGGGTGACCAGGCTGGCAGGGTAGAGCAGTTAGGGGCAATCAGGCCGGCACAGAAAAGGTCAAGAAATATACTTGGAGTTTCTTTAGTATTATGCAGTATCTTTTGTTAACTATCATTGGCATCACATGTATTTGGTAATATATAATACTGACTCATCACAAGAATTGATTTTGTAAGTATACAGTGCTGAAGTGTGTGTTTTTTTCCATTGCAGTTTTCTTTTTATTAATAATTTATCTTTATTGTTGAAAGTACTACAGATGTCCTCTTTTTCCCCCATGGACCCTCTCAACCCTGCATCCACTCCCAGGCCTTCACCACACTATTGTCTGTGTTTGAGTTTTAATATAAAATTTTCTGTTGTGATTTTGAGAGGCTTGCATCACTTATAACCATTAATGTGGAAGGGAAAGGCATGCCTCAGGATAAAAAAATTAATAGAAATAATATTTGAAACCATATTATAATTAGATAGAAAAGTATGATTTAGTCTATGGCTATACCTTGAGAAAAAGAGTATACACAATTATTCGTGGCATATCTGCTGCATAAAGTAAGGCCTGCCTTTAATGTTTCCCCCTAATCATACTTAACATGTTTCATTTTTTTCATGCTGAACATTATAAATTCTTATTAACAACTCATGTTTGGGATGGTATGAGCAAAGGGAGACAGAGAACATTTATGTTGGAGCTGGGATCTAATCTTATAAACCACTAGAGGCCAGGTGCATGGATTCGTGCACACTGAAAGTAAATTAATTAGAAGGTGGCCAGCAGGGCATGACTGGGTGAGATGGGCCAGACAAACCCTGGAGCCAACCTCCCGTGATCCCTCCCTGGCATCTGCGGAGTGAGTGGGGTCCCTCAGCCTGGCTTGAGGGGATCAAGCCAAAACCAGCAATCGGACATCCCCTGAGGGGTCCCAAAGTACGAGAGGGCCCTCTGCAAAGTTGCTGTCGCTCGGCAGCTCCTGTGTTGAGTGTCTGCCCCCTGTTGGTCATTGCACATCATAGCTACCAGCCGGTTAGCCAGTCAGCCGGTTGCTTAGGCTTTTATATATATATAGATTATAGGTATTATTGTGACGCCACGGCCCACATGGCCTCAGGTTCAAAGACTTGGAGAAAGGGCTGATGCACAAATTAATACACAAGACAAGAAATATAAATTTGGAAATTATGGGGGAAGCCAGTTGTGATCTTGATACAAGGGACCAAGTTCCACTGAATCTCCATTCCCATCTGCTTTTATTTATTAGAATACACAATTGCCTTTCAGGAATGCAAACAGACATATCAAAGGTGATTGTTTAGTAAACAGTAAGATTATCAGGTTGGGGGAGTTTGCTTTAGTCCATTGAGTCATCAGCAATAGGTAATAAAATGCAGATATTCACATTTATATTAATTATTGTTGATCTTGGTTCCCAGCATATTATTACTGACTTACCAAGATCACACATATACATTTTGATATCACCTTCAAAATCAAGTGTTGAAAGTCCCCTAACAGTAATATTTTGGTTCTAAAATAATTTTTCTTCAAAATGCTATTGGAGCAATTTTCTAAAATTAAATAACAATTGTGGAGCAAGTTGCTTAACATGCTGAGTGGGCAAAAGGAGGTTTACAGCTGTTCATATGGAAAAATATATAATACAAGAATAAATAATAATACAATAATAAACTCTGTGTTTTGCATACTCACAACTGTAACCTACTTTTGCCCTCTCCAACAGAAGAAAAACCCACCAAATAAGCCACAGTTTATAGCCTCCTGTGCTAAATTTAAATTAAATTTAATCTATAACATGACAGGAGGTAAATGATTTGTGTGAAAGTACTTTTCTAGAATACAGAAAAGGTGTTTTAATGTGATATTTACACTATAGATACAATTAATTTTATCTTAAAATACATGGATTTAAGACTTATCATTAATAAAGATTGATTTGCATCTTCTGAATCCAGTACAGTCTTTCACATTATGTAGAATTCCTTAACTTGGAAAACAGTAAGTAGGCAAAAATCTAATTTTACATAGAGTAATACTGATTTTCTCTCACATAGTATCTGAAACTAGAGTTGTTCATTCTAATTATTTATTACTGATTTTTAAAAACTTTTTAAAATGTTGTTTTTCCCATGAACATTGTCTTTACATATTTATATCTAGTATCACATAATAATGTAGATCAAAATAGGTTCCCTTTCTTTAAGAGTTAAACATTAAATTCAGAAAAATTAATTATTCCTTAAGAACCAAAACTATGATTTAGTATATGTTGACAACATATGCACTGTATTATGCAGTCTATGCTTGGTGGAATTTGCTAAATTATGTAAGTGAATTCCAATGTTCACAGAAATTTTGCTTAGATTATATAATGAGGAAGGTTGTGTGTTTGTGTCTGTGTGTCTGTATTTTCTAGAGACAAGAGAAAGGATAAATCACAAAGTGAAATGGATGATTTTGAAAGTAGTAGTGGTTAAAGGGGATATTTTTTCCATGTAGATTCGGAGTTCTTACCAAGGGTTAAACAACTTTAAATATTTAATACATGTAAACATGTTTACTATATATGTGTCAAGCACTTTATTAAGCATATAGATACATATATTATACTAGGGGCCCGGTGCACGAAATTCGTGCACTGGGGGTCGGGGGTCCCTCAGCCCAACCTGCCCCCTCTCACATACTGGAGCCCTCAGGGGATGTCCTACTGATGGCTTAGGCCTGCTCCCCATGGGGAGCGGGCCTAAGCTGCAGTCTGGCCTCCCTTTCTGGGAGGCAATCGGGCTGATCAGGGGAAGGCACCAGCCCCATCACCCCACTGCTGCAGCCACTGCCAGTCACCACAGCCACCAAGGTGTTTTCATCAACACGGACTCCAGTCCCTTCACCAAGAAAAAATGACAACTTTCTTTAGGCATTTTCAAGATGTGTCTTTCATAGGATATGCATTTCTTTTTTTTTTTTTAATCCTCACCTGAGGATATGTTCCCATTGATTTTTAGAGAGTGTGGAAGAGAGAGGGAGAGACAGAGAGAAACAACAATGTGAGAGGGACACTTTGATTGGTTGCCTCCTGCATGAGCCCTGACTATGGGCACCAGGCTAGTGGGCATGCAGGGACCCCTGGGCCGCATGCAGCAGTGGCCGCCGGGGTCTCCACATACCCCAGAGGCCAGCAGCCAGCCCCACATTGTGGACACCAGGCTGGGGGCGTGGATCCAAACTGCCTCTTGGTGCTGGAGCATTCCCAAGCGGCTGGGGGCACTATGGTGACACGGGATGTTCCCGCCCTGCTCCCAGGCCCTTGGCATCTACACCTATAGGCTCGAAGTGGCCAGGGGGCATTATGGGACCCCTGCCACTCAGGGTCTAAGCGCGGGCCTACAGGCTCGGACTGGCCTGGGTCCTGAGGATGTTTGTGGGACCTAGCCCCTTGGCGCCTGCACCCTTAGGCTCCGAGTGGCCAGGGGGCACTATGGGATGCCTGCCTCTCAGGACCTAAGCGAGGAGTGGCCTGGGTCCCGAGGATGTTTACGGGACCCAAGCCGCGTTCTGGGGCCCCTGCTGCTCAGGACCTAAGCGCGGGCCTACAGGCTCTGAGTGGCTTGGGTCCGGAGGATGTTTCCCGGATTCAGACCGCTGCAAGTGTTTGGGGGTGGGAACATTCCCGCCCCGCCAAGGCTCCCAGTGGCCAGGGGGCATTCTGGGACCCCTGCCGCCCAGGACCTAAGCTCGGGCCTACAGGCTCTGAGTGGCCTGGGTCCGGAGGATGTTTATGGGACCCAGGCCGCTCAGTGCCCGCATATGCAAATTAACTGCCATCTTGTTCGCTCTGATTGGCTATGGGCGTAGCAAAGGTGCGGTCAATTTGCATGTTTATCTATTATTAGGTAAGATGGCCCATGCTTAATTACCCATTTTCTTTGGTAATTCGTGCACCAGTGGGGTCCCTCAGCCTGACCTGTGGGATTGGGCCGAAACCGGCTCTCCAATATCCCCCAAGGTGTTCTGGATTGTGAGAGGGTGCAGGCCAGGCCGAGGGACTCCACTGGTGCAAAATCAGGGTTGGGGAGGGATGCGGGAGGTTGGCCAGCCAGGAAGGGACCGCAGAGGGGAGGGAGGGGCAGGCACTCCAGGGCATGTCCAGTCAGTCTTGCTCAGTTCTGATATGCCAGACCCCAGCAGCAAGCTAACCTACCGGTCGGAACGTCTGACCCCTGGTGGTCAGTGTATGGCATAGCAACTGGTCAACTGCCCCCTGGTGGTCAGTGCACGTCATAGCGAGCAGTTGAGCGGCCTTAGTATATCATTAGCATATTACGCTTTGATTGGTTGAACAGAAGACCTGACAATTAGCATATTAGGCTTTTATTATATAGGATATACACATATTTCACATATATGTAAAATTATTTGCATATAACAACCATATGAGGCAGGTCCTATTCTTATTCCCATTTTATAGATGAGGAAGCTAAAGCACAATGGCCAATCAGTTTAGTTTACTTACGGTAAATCCATAGTTTCTAGGATTTGAAATAAGTTATCCTATCTCTCAAATAGACTTAATCCACAAGCCACTTCTGCCCAATAGGATTTTGTTTTGTAAAAATAATCTTATAAATCCAATGAGAAATGACATCAATCACCAATGTTACAATTTACATTCCTTAATTTTGGTCACTAAATATTTATTGAGTACCTACTATGTATCAGGTAGGTACTGGGGTAACATCTGTCAAGAAAATAGGGATCTTCCTTGCCTTCATAGATCTTATAGTACAACAGAGGAAACCAATATATTTTTTAATCACATAAATAATTATATAATTACAACTTTTGTTAATGCTGTAAGGTAGTCAAAAGATAGAATGACAGAGACTTGGGAGAATCTAGCACTTGTGGGTGGTTAGAGGTGTCAATTTTCATGTAATGTGGTATCTAACCCACTCATCAGACATATAGGTTCATTAAACTCAAGTGGTAGGTTCTCACTTTTGGTTTGCCATGCAGTTAGTACTTAAGCATATAGTGGCTTGGGTTGGAATCAACTGAAATACCAACTGAGCAAATATTTAGCATGGCTTCTTGAATCAATTGTCTAGCACCTCAGCTTGGTTGGTTTTCCACATGGCTATCTTGCTTGTTTTTTCTTCACAAAATGGTTGTCTCAGGGTAGTACAAATTCTTACAAGCCTGGTGGCTGGTGGCTGATAGCTGGTGGCTGGCTTCCCCCAGAATGTGTATTCCAGGAGACCCAAGAACAATTTACAAGGCTTCTAATGACCTAGCCTGGGAAACCATGTATTACATCTGACACAGTTTTTGGTCTAAAAGAAAGGTCAGATCAAATACAAGGGAAGAAAAACAGACAAGGACATAAATACAGGGAGACCAGGCTCACTGGGAAGCCATCTTTGAAGATTAGCTACCATTACACTCCATTTTCTTTATTTTCTTCCCAGAATCCCTACTACATGGATATTAGACCTTCTGGAGTTATTCCTTACTTAAAATTTTTTTTCTCCTATTTTGCTTCTCTCTTTTTCTTCTTTCTGGGATATGCCTTTATATTTTCATCTAAATGTCTATCAAAAGAGAGGACCAAGATGGCGGCATACATAAACACCATTACTCGCTGCCTCACACAACCACATCAAAATTACAACTAAAATACAGAACAACCATCATTCAGAAACCCTGAAATCTGGCTGAATGGAAATCCTACAACTAAAGAAGTAAAGAATAAAGCACACTGAGACTGATAGGAAGGGTGGAGGTGTGAAACTGGCTAGTCCGATACCAACATGTGGCATTATTTTTAATCAGGAGGGTTGTCTCTACTGCCGAGTGAGACACAAGAGGTCCCAGCCCCACACCAGACCCTCAGCCCAGGGTTCCAGAGCAGGAGAGTGAAGCCCCCGTAACTTCAGGCTGTAAAAACCAGTGGGGACTGTGGCTGAGTGACACAGAGGGGGCTGGATACCCAAGCAGTTCTGCTTAAAGGGCCAGTGCATGAACTTACATGGTCCAACTTCCTCTGACCTCCAATGCCAGGAGGCAGCTTTGGGAAATCCAGGGACATATGAGGAGAAACTGAATTACTGGCATTGGGGCAGGAACTCTGGGCAGCTTTCTCCCAGACCAGGGTACTTGCAGCAGTCATTGTTCCTGTGCTGGGACCTCCCCTATTGGAGAGCTGTCTGGCAACCATATCTGAGTTTCCATCAGTGTGGCCCACACTATTCACTCCATCCTGGTGATTCTCTGAGACCCCGCCCTATCCAATTTGCAGCCGCACCCATGCTGTTTGCAGTGGCTTTTCCATATGAATGGCTTATCCTGGTTCAGGCTTCAGACTTTTCTAAAATCTCTCAAATAAGCAGCAGCTGGTGTTAGCATGCCCCAAACCTACCAATAAGAGGCCCACTAGCACCAGCCCGCCTTGCTTCATAGCTAGGCCCCAACTGAGCACTTCCAAGCCCAACAAAAGTAGCAGCCATCTGCAGATCTCTCTGTAGCTCCTGCTGAGGAACCCCAGGCAATGGCTGCATCTGCACCTCCCAGGAGGACCCAGAGCCAGGGCACCTGGTGATCAGCTTCAGACCACACCACATTACACATCTAAAAGCAACACACTCAAAGGGCAGACTCAGTGAGCACTGAAGCAAGTCCTTCTCCATAGGGGTGTCTCCTACACAGCAGCTCTTTCACTGTAATCAGAGCTGATCCTCACATCAAATTGACCTGGAGGTCAATTCCTCCTAGTGACACCAACAGCAATCAAGGCTCAACTATGAGACTGTGTACACAGTCTACACAGGGTCACACCTAGAGTGCCCAGCTCAGGTGACTGGGGAGGCTGAGTCACTGCGCCATACAGGACACCTACTATACAAGGCTATTCTACCAGTACAGGAGGCATAACAGCTCTACCTAATACATAAAAACAGACACAGGGAAGCAGCCAAAGTGTAGAGACAAAGAAACAGGTCACAAATGAATGAACAGAAGAAATATCCAGAAAAAGAACTAAATGAAATGGGAGCAAGCAAACTACTGAATACAGAGTTCAAAACCCTTTTTTTTCAAAGTCTCTGTTGACTAAAATTCTATTCTATCTTATAGCTGCTTTGACAAATAGAATGTTGCAGAAGTGATGTTGTGTCAGTTTTGGACCTAAACGTTAAAAGTTTCTCAAATTCAGCATTACTGACCTTTGACTGAATAATTTCTTGCTGCTCATTATAGGATGTTTAGCAGCATCCCAGGCCTCTACTAACTAGATGCCAGTTGCACCCTCCTTCCACTTGTGACAACTAAAAATGACTTCAGACATAGCTAAATATCCCCTGGGATAGGGGCAAAATAACCCCCAGTTGAGAACCACTGATTTAAAAAGATAGTAGCTTCAACTTCCTTATTCTTGGAATACTGAGTTCTGGAATGTGTGTCCTGGAGAAATCCAGTCTCCACATGAGAGGTATGATTCCCCTGAGATAACCATGCTATGAGGAAGTCCATGTATGGAGAAAAATGACTGGCTAACCCTGTGCTGTTTTAGTCATCAAAGCTGAGGTGTCAAGCGTGTAGATGAAGAAGCCATTTTGGACAGTCAGCTAGTGACGTTTTCAAATGACTTGAGGCCCCACTGCCGTTTGACTGGGACCACATGAGGGAATCCAAATGAGGACAATTCAGCTGATACCTGTAAAGTCACAGAATTTTGAGAGATAATAATGCTATTAATTTTTATTTTATGTCATTATGTTTTGGGTCAGTTTCTTACAAAATAAAAAGTAAATGGAATATAAATTATTGAATAAATAATACATTTAGTACTAAGTATCTGAAATTATGAATTAAAAGGATATGTCAAGTGCCCAGCACAATTAACTAAAAAGGAAAAATGTCAAGGGACATCATCTGGAAGATTTAGAGCATTATGGATTAAAAGACTAGCCCAAAAGCTTGCTCTCCTTCTCCTTCTCCTTCTCCTTCTTTATTTTCTTCTCTCTCTCTTCTCTCTCTCTCTCTCTCTCTCTCTCTCTCTCTCTCTCTCTCTCTCTCTCTCTTTTCTCTTCTCTTTCTCATGCATGCATAGATGCTTGTACACACACCCCCATATAAATCATTTCTTATACAAAGGAGAAGGACTAAGAATGACAAAGTACTTCTCAACAACACTAGAAGCTTGAAAATAATGAATTATGACTTCAAAATATTAGTAAAAAGTAATTTATAACCTAAACCTAGAATATATATCTATAAAATATATCAATCAAATATGGGAGTAAAATAAGAACATTTAATGCCCTAGCTAGTTTGGCTCAGTGGATAGAGCATTGGCCTGCAGACTGAAGGGTCCTGGGTTCGATTCCAGTCAAGGGCACATGCCATGGCTGTGAGCTCCATCCTCAGTAGGGGGTGTGAAGGAGGCAACTGATCAATGATTCTCATCATTGATGTTTCTATCTCTCTCTCCTTCTCCTTTTTTCTCTGAAATCAATAAAAAATATTTTTTAAAAAGGATATTTTCATACATGAAAAATCTCAAATATTTTATGTCCTATGCACTCTCTCAGAAAGATAATATAGGAATATTCTTTAGTTATGTCAAATTTTATGATTAAATTTTATTTTTTAAATGGACTGTTAAATTATATCTATGGGAATTATTTTATATTACCACTGTCTTAGAAGGATTTAGAAGGAAAGGGATGAGAACAAATTAATTAAGATAGTGGAAATTGAAGGAAAATTAAAACCTGGAGGAAGGGTTTTTTATAGGAAAGGAAGACAGATCAAAATGTGACATTCAAATATGGGCTCCATCCCAGGAGGTGTCCGGAGGACTCTGCTCTCTGCGTTAACAGAGGCTCTAGTAGTTGGGATATTCTTTAATTATATCAAGTTTGGAGGTTATATATTTTAAATGGAGTGTTACCTTATATCTATGGAATTTATTTTATATTTCCACAGTCTTAGAAGAAGTACCGTACTTTCCAGCATATAAGACGACTGGGCGTATAAGATTTTCCTGGGTTAAAAAGTCATTTTATACGCCAGAAAATATGGTATATTGGACTATATTGATGCGATTAGATATAGTGGATTAGATATATTGGACTACCGTATTTTCCGGGGTATAAAACGACTTTTTAACCCAGGAAAATCTTATACGCCCAGTCGTCTTATATGCCGGAAAATATGGTAAGTATGAGTGCCAAGCCAAATAAAACATGGGAGCAAGTTCTACAATGAGTCAAAAAATCTCCTAGGTTTGGGTTCCATTTCTTAAGATCAGGAGAAAATACCTCTTGGTCTTCATTTTTATGTTCCATTTCAAAAATAAAGAATGAGCTCTCCCCATGCAAGTGTGTGTGTGGAGGGAAGCCAGCCTGAATAAAAGAATAACAAATAAATAGAGTAAACGCCTTTATCAGAGCATACCTGGAGCATTCTTGCATCTGGACATCATTCCATATCAGATCAACACTGAGTCCATGAGGCAGCAGTATGAAAGATAGTTTGGCAGATATAAAATATATGTGTTCACAAGTAACTAAAGTTCACAAAGAACTCTTGGATGAAGATAAAATCTTCAACCATACAGTCAAACATGAAAAAGGAATGGGGACATGGGGGAAAAAACTAGCTGGGAGGAAAGAATAGCCCCAGAACAGTTCTAACTGCATCACCTCACATTGATTATTACAGCAATAGTGCTTACCTTATTAATATAATAGAAAATAAAAACAAGCAATTAACTGTTCCAAAGAGATTACTCATTCTGAGGTAGCTATTTTATTCCTAATACTTGTGTACTCATGGAGTATGTCATGAAACTAGAGGAAGAAGGATTTGCATGTTCAATGGAAACTTTAGGGTTGTAAGGCCTCATTGATGAGAATTTCAATGAGAAAATATTAGAAGGTATCATTCGAAATTGAAGATAGATCATTTTATGTAAAATCCCAAGTGGTTAATACTGAAACAAATTCAAGTTTTAATGGTTATATCTAATTGGGCATAAATAATACTAGAGGCCCAGTGTATGAAATTCATGCATGGGGGTGTGTGTCCCTCAACCCAGCCTGCACCCTCTCCAATCTGTGACCCCTCCAGGGATGTCCAACTGCCCATTTAGGCCCGATCATGCTCGCCTGCCTGCCTTCCTTATTGCCCCTAACTACTTCTGCCTGCCAGCCTGATCACCCCCTAACCACTCCCCTGCCAGCCTAATGACACCTAACTGCTCCCCTGCCAGCCCGATTGCCCCTAACTGCCCTCCCCTGAAGGCATGGTTGCCCCCAACTGCCCTCCCCTGCAGTCCTGGTCCCCTCAACTGCCCTCCCCTGATGGCCTGATCACCCACAACTGCCCTCCTCTGCAGGCCTAGTCACCCCTAACTGCCTTCCCCTGCAGGCCTGATCGCCCATAACTGCCCTCCCCTGATGGCCTGGTCACCCCTAACTGCCCTCCCCTGCAGGCCTGATCACCCATAACTGCCCTCCCCTGATGGCCTGGTCACCCCTAACTGCCCTCTCCTGCAGGCCTGATCGCCCATAACTGCCCTCCCCTGATGGCCTGGTCACCCCTAACTGCCCTCCCCTGCCAGCCATCTTGTGGTGGCCATCTTGTGTCCACATGGGGGCAGCCATCTTTGACCACATGGAAGCTGCCATCTTGTGTGTTGGAGTGATGGTAAATTTGCATATTATTATTTTATTAGACAGGACAAGGAGTACTTGGAAGCAAGCATAGTGAATAAGCTCAGTAATTAAATGAGGCATCAAAATGTGCAAGTATCAAAAAAAAAATGTGGAAACCATAACATTTCAAAAGTGATCTCATGTAAGTAGTTACTAGGAATTAGACACTGGCAGCCAGATGGCTCAGTTTTGCCTGGACTCTAATTTTGTTTTGTTCATGTAGTTTGGTTGGTTGTTTATTATTGAATTTATTGGGGTGACAGTGGTTAATTAAATTATATAGGCTTCAGGGGTACAGTGTTATAATACATCATCTGTATATTGTATTGTGTATTCACCACCCCAAGTCAAGTCTTTTCCATCAAGGGGTGATAAATAAGGATTGCTTATTTTGTTTACTTATATTAAATTATAATATACATATAGAAATTTATACATCATAAGTTAAAAATTCAAATAATTTTCAAAATTGCACATACCCAAATCAAGAAACATAACATTACAAGCCTCCTCCAGAAATCTCTTTAATACTCCTTTTTAGTCATTACCTTTAGCAAGAGTAACTCCAATTCTAACTTTTAACAATATAGATTAATTTTATTTCCTTTTGAATCATCCTACATAATAAAAGGTTAATATACAAATAGACTGAACGGCAGAACAACCTAACAACCAAACAACCAAACCGAAGAACCAGTAGCTATGACGTGCACTGACCACCAGTGGGCACGCGTGGCACGTGGAACACAGTGGGCGTCAGCAGCAGGTGGCAGAGTGCATAACATGGTGGGCATTTGGCACGGTGGGATGGTGGAGCAGGTGAGCAGGGTGCCAGACCAAGGTGGGGTGCTGTTGCTGTCATCAGGGTGATCCTCTAGTGGTTACTGAAAATTCTTTGTTCCTGTGTGCTGTGATCCTGCCCAGCGCTAACACCTGCTGTCGGCACCTGGCTCCAGCCCTGATCTCTCGGCACTGTCAGTGGCTGTGAGCAGCGGCTGCTGGCAACAGCCCCACTCGCACCCACTGCCAGCACTGGAGCCACTGCTCACACCCACTGCTGGTGCCCAGTGCTGGTCCTGATCGCTCGGCACTGTCAGTGGGTGTAAGCAGTGGCTGCCAGCCCAAAACGCCCCTGAGGGCTTCTCCACCTCCCCCTGCTCCTGAGGGGCGATCAGGGCAGAAGCTGCTGCTCACACCCGCTGATGGCGCTGGCCCCACTTTCACCCACTGCTGGCACCGCGGCCCTAATCACTCTGCACCTGTCAGTGAGTGTGAGCGGGGCCAGCGTTGTCAGCACGTGGGAGTGGCAGCGGAGGTGGGAGCGTGGCTGCCAGGAGACAGGGGACTGTGGGCCATGGCAGGAGGGGCAGGGGGGTGTGGAGGATGTGCCGAGACCTGCCCTTGTGTCCACTGCAGCCTCATGACCCACAGTTCCTTTCAAGGTGTACGAATTCTTGCACTGGGACCCTAGTATATAAATGAGATCATAAAGCATGTCCACTTTAATATCTGGCTTCTTTCACTTAACAATATGTTTATGAAGTTCAATCATATTTTTGTGTGAAGTAGTAGTTTGGCCAGTATATGAACATGACAAGTTCCATTGTATAACCATACCATAATTTTATTCATTTTCTTGTTGGTGAGATTTTAGGTAGTTTCCAGTTTGTGACTACTATGAATAAATCTGCTAAAGTATTCTTGCACATATCTTTGGTGACCTGCCTCTTTGTTGAGTTGTATTCCTAGGAGTAGAATTTCTGGGACATGGAGCATGTATTCATCCTGCCAACCAAATTTCTAAACAGGTTTTACCAATTTACACTTCCATTAGAACAGCATTTGTTAGGTGGTATAAAGCCAGATGCTATATACTAAGTTAATAGATGTAAAAATATTGATAAAAGAGATAATTTGAGGAGGAAATATAAATTACTCTATAGAAGACACTGCTAGGTGGGTAACATAAGATCTATTTTCAACTCCTTTCCTCTCCCCACTTCTATATAGAAGGTAGGAAAGATAAATAGTTAGGTTTACCGATTCTTTTGCAAGTAGGGATAGCCATGTAACCAGTTTGAGCTAATATGATATAAGAAGTCTGTTGATGGTTGCTGAGTCAACTTTTGCTTTTCTGATAATAGAGACGTGCATAGAAAGTACCATTTCTTCCCCCACCATTTCCTTTCTTGAAGGTGGATATGATGCCTGATACTATGACAATCATATTACTATCTCGAAAAGAGTGTTAGATACACTACCCATGATATTTTTTAGCTATTAATCCAATACCAGCATCTGTCTACCTTGAACTTTTTCATTATATAAGAAAAATAAATGTTTATTTCTTGAAGTCATTATCAGTTATGTTTTCAGTTATGAATAGTTGAACAAATTTTAAGTGATAAATACTGAAATTCATTAACAAAAAGAGAATCTAAATAGTAAGTTTGGCAGTTTTAGCAGATACAAATATAGGAAACTTACCAACAAGTGAAATTTGAAATTTAAAAGCCAATACCATTTATGTTAACACCTTCCAAATAAAATATTTATGTATAAATCAAATAAAAATATATACAAGACCTATTTGAGAAAAAATGCAAAACTCTGATGAATTAAATAAAAAAATAAATGGAGAGATATTCAATGTTCATGAATAGGAAGGCTAAATATTATCAAGATGTCAGTTCTTCCCAACTTGATCTATGGAATTAATACAATCCTAATAAAAATCCCAGCAATTTGCTTCATGGATATTGACAAACTGATTATAAAGCTTATATGATGTGGCAAAAGACCCAGAATATTAGCCAATACAATATTGAAAGAGAACAAAGTTGAAGGTCTGATGCTACCAAACTTTAAGACTTACTATAAATCTACAGTTTCAAGAATAGACAAATAGATCAATGGGACAAAATAGAAAGTCCCAGAATATATCTAGATACATATAGGCAACTGATATTTGACAAAGAAGTAAAGGTAATACAATGGAGCAAAACTAGTCTTTTCAATAAATGGTGTTAGAATAACTGACCATCCATAAGCAAAAAAAAAAAAAAAAAAAAAAAGAAAAGAAAAAAAAAGGAATCTATACCCTTCATAAAAATGACTTAAAAATGGATGATAGTCCTAAATGTAAAATGCAAAATTATAAAATTCTTAGAAGATAATATAGGAGAAAACCTAGGTGACCTTGGGGATGGTGATGCCTTTTCAGAAACAATACTAAAGACATGTCCCATGAAATAAATGTTAAGTTAGATTTCATTAAAATTTAAAATTTCTGTGAAGAACACTGTCAAGGGAATTAGAAGAAAAGCCACAGACTGGGAGAAAATGTTTGCAAAAGACAAATATGATAAAGGACTGTTATCCAAGATATTCAAAGAACTTTTAAATATCTACAATAAATTAAACAAAACAAAACAAAAAAAACTAAAAAATGGACCAAGGATTAACATACACTTCACCAAAGAAAATATGCAGATTACAAATAAGCATATGAAAAGAGGCTCCACATCATATGTCAACAGGTTAAAAAAAGAGAGATACCATAACACACCTAATAGAATGGCTGAACATTAACATCCTTAAATACTGACAAGGACATGGAGCAACAGGAACTCTCATTCACAATTGATGGGAATACAAAATTGTACAGCCCTTTTGGAAGACAGTTTGGAAGTTCTTAAAAACTAAACTGAAATAAGCTAGTCAGAGAAAGACAAATATCATATAATATCACTCATATGTGGAATCTAATGAAAAAAAAAACAAACTGATGAACAAAATAGAAACAGAGGCATGGATACATGGAGCAGACTGACAGCTGTCAGAAGAGAGGGAGGGCGGGAGACTGGAAGAAAGAAAGTGAAGGGATTAACCAAAGAACATATATGTATAACCCATAGACACAGACAACAGTGTGGTGATAGCCAGAGGGCAGGGGGGCAGGGGCTGGGTAGAGGTGGGCAAGGGGGGGGGGAATGGGGACATCTGTAATAGTGCCAACAATAAAAATAAAGTTTAAAAAAAAACTAAACATGTTCTTACCACAAAATCCAGCAATTGTGCTCCTTGGTATTTACTTTAAAAGTTGAAAATATATGTCCACACACAAAACTATGTACATAGTTGTTTATAGAAGCTTTATTCATAATTGCCCAAATTTGGAAGCAATTATGGTCCCCTTGAGTAGGTGATTTAATTAATAACTTACAGTACATCGAGAGACAATGTAATATTATTCAGCACTAAAAAGAAATAAGGTATGGAACAATGAAAACACATGAAGGAAACTTACATGCATATTACTAAATGAAAGAAACCAATCTGAGAAGGTTACATATTGTATGATAACAAGTCTATCACATTCTGGAAAAAGTAAAACTGTTGAAACAATGAAAAGATTAGTGGTGTCCATAAGTTGGGGAGGGGAGAGATGTATAAGTGGAAATATTTTAGAAAATATTCTGCCTGATATTATAATAATGATATATATCACTATATATTTGTCTAAACATTGATTTTACAAGAGAAAACTCTTAGATAAATTATGATCTTTGCGCGATTACAGAGTGTCAATATAGATTCTTTCTTGGTAAAAACTGTACCATTCTGGTGAGCGATGTTGACAATGGGGGAAACTATGCATGTGTGGGAATAGGGGATATACAGGAAATCTCTTTACATTACTACCAGTTTTACTGTAAATTTAAAACTATTCTAAAAATCATATTTAAATAAAATAAACAGTTAAATTTATATTTCAGGTAAACATCAAATAATTGTTTAATATAAGTATGTTCTATTTTGTAACTCTATTGAATAGATCAATAACCATGGAATAAATTGAAAATAGTTATTGAAGAACTACCATGAACAAATGCTCTAGAGGCAATCAATTTTTCCAGTGAGTTCTTTCAACTTTCAAGGCAAAAGATAATATGTCTATTAATATAAACTATTCTAGAGCATTAAAAGGAAGAGAAGTTGTACAATTCATTTTATAAAACTAAAGTCAAAGCCAAACATAAGAAAGATAACACACTAAAGAAAATTAATAGCTCAGTCTTAATAAACTATGCACCAAAAGTCCAAATAAACTGTTAAAAATTAAGAGTATTTACATCTATTAAAGAGTATTTTTACATCTATTAACTTAATATATAGCATCTGGCTTTATACCACCTAACAAATGCTGTTCTAATGGAATTGTAAATTGGTAAAACCTGTTTAGAAATTTGGTTGGCAGGATGAATACATGCTCCATGTCCCAGAAATTCTACTCCTAGGAATACAACTCATATTAAGAGTACATTAAAATAATACATATTGAAAAATCAGGATTTATTAAATAACTAGAGGTCCAGTGCATGAATTCGTGCACAGGTGGGGTCCGGCCGACCCGGCCCCAATTGGGGCAGATTGGGGATGGGCCTGTCGGGAGGAGGAAATGGCAGGAGGTTGGCTAGCCGGCCCATCCTGATCAGGGCCGATCAGGACCAGGCTGGCTGGGGGAAAGGGCTGCAGGTGATTGGCCATTGGGCCCCGCCCCCGATTGGGGTTGGAGGACCGATTGGGGGCAGGGCCATCCATGGGGAGGAGCTGTGGGTGGTGGACCAGCCAGCCCTGCCCCTGAATGGGGTGGGGAGTGCCTATCGGGGGCCAGCATCCTGGGGGAGGGGCCATGGGTGGTTGGCCAGGCAGCTGTGCCCCTGATAGAGGTGGAGGGGGAAATCTGGGATGGGGCTGTGCCTTCCTCTTGAATTTTTTGGAATAGTCTGAGGAGAATAGGTTTTAGTTCTCCTTTGAATGCTTGGTAGAACTCCCCTGTAAAACTGTCTGGACCAGGGCTTTTGTTTGCTAGAAGATTTTTGATAGCTGCTTCAATTTCTTTGGTAGTTTTCAGCCTATTCAGGTTTTTTTATTCTTCCTGGTTGAGTTTTGGGAGCTTGTGTTTCTCTAAGAATATGTCCATTTGTCTAGTTTGTCCATTTTGTTGGAATAGAGTTGTTTATAGTGTTTTTTCATAATCCTTTGTATTTCTGTGGGATCAGTTGTTATTTCACCTCTTTCATTTCTGATTTTGTTTATTTCAGTCCTCTCTCTTTGCTTCTTGGTGAGCCTGGCTAGAAGTTCATGAATCTTGTTTATCCTTTCGAAGAACCAGCTATTGGTTTTGTAGATCTTTTGTATTTTTTTGTCTCTATGTCATTTATTTCTGCTCTGATCTTTATTATTTCCTTCCTTCTGTTTACGCCGGGCTTTTCTTGCTCTCTTTCTAACTCTTTGAGTTGTAGAGTTATTGCCATTTTTCTTATTTTTTTGTGAGTGTGTTTTGGTGGTTGTTTTTTTTTTTTTCTTTTTCTTTTTTTCCTAGGTAGACCTGTAGAGCTATGAACTTCCCTCTCAAGATTGCTTACACCATGTCCCATAGATTTTGGATTGTTGTATTTTCATTGTCATTTGTTTCTACGATGCTTTTTATTCCTTCTTTGACCTCTTTGGTAACCCAATAATTTTTTAATAGCATGCTATCTAGCCTCCAGGAGTTTGATTTTTTTATTGTTTTATGTTGATTTCTAATTTTATGCCATTGTGATCTGAGAAGATGCTTGATGTGATTTCTATCTTCTTGAATTTGAAGAGACTTTGTCTGTGTCCCAATATGTGGTCTTCTTTGAAAATGACCCATGTGCACTTGAGAAGAATGTATATTCTGTTGCGTAGGGGTGAAATGTTCTGAAGATGTCAATTAATTCCATCTGATCTAGTGAGTCATTTATGATTGATGTTTCTTTCCTGATGTTTTGTTTAGAGGATTTTTCCAGTGGTGTTAGTGGGGTAATAAAGTCCCCTACTGTGACTGTATTGTGGTCAATCTCTCCCATGATATCCTCTAGAATTTTTTTGTATGTGGATGCTCCTATATTGGGTGAATATATGTTTACCAGAGTTATATCTTCTTGTTGAATTGTTCCCTTTAGTGTTATGAAGTGGCCTTCCTTATCTTGTTATGGTTTTCACTTTGAGATCTAATTTGTCAGATATAAATATTGCTACCCCAGTTTTTATTTCATTTCCATTCACCTGAAAAACCTTTTTCCATCCCTTCACCATCTGTATGAGTCCTTTGTTCTGAGGTAGGTCTGCTGTAGAAAGCAAATATATTGGTCATGTTTTCCTATCCATTCAGTTACCTTAAGTCTTTTGATTGGGGCATTTAATCCATTTACATTTAAAGTTATTATTGATATGTACTTGTTTACACCATTTTTATTCTTTATTCCTGTATTCCTTCTTCCCTTCCTATTTCTTCTTTTTACAGCAGACCCTTTCACATTTCTTGCATTGCTGGTTTGGTGGTAGTAAACTTCCTTAGCCCATTTTTGTCTGTGAAGCTCCTGATTTCATCCTCAACTTTGATTGATAGCCTTGCTGGGTACAGTATTCTTGGATTCAGACCCTTCCTTTGCATGAATTTGTATATTTCATTCTTTCCCTTCTGGTCTGATGTGTTTCTGCCGAGAAATCAGTCAATAGTCTGATGGGAGATCCTTTATAGGTAACTTTCTGTGTCTCTCTGGCAACTTTTAAGATTCTTACATTGTCCTTGGTGTTTGCCAATTTAATTATAATGTGCCTTGGTGTCAGTCTTTTGGGGTTCATCTTGTTTAGGACTCTGTGAGCTTCTTGGACTTGTGTGAGTTTTTTCTTCCCAATATTAGGGAAGTTTTCTCTCATTATTTCTTCAAACAGGTTTTCTATTCCTTTCTCAGTTTCCTCTCCTTCTGGCACCCCTATTATGCAGATGTTGTTTCATTTCATGTTGTCCCAAAGTTCCCTTATGCTCTCCTCCTGTTTTTTAAGTTTTTTTTCTAGATGCTGCTCTGCTTGGGTATTTTTTCCTACTTTGTATTCTAGCTCACTGATGCTTTCCTCTGCTTCTTCTAGTCTACTGTTGATGCTTTCTATTGAGTTATTTATTGCAGTGATGTCATTTTTCATTTCTTCTTTGTTCTTCTTCATTTCCTCTTGGTTCTTACACATATTATTGAATTTGCCTTCCATCCTTTTCAGGGTTCTTATGACCATTGCTCTGAATTCTTTGACATATTGCTTGGTTCCATTTTATTTACTTCCTTTTCTAGTGATTCCTCCTTTTCTTTAGTATGTCGGCTGTTTCATTGTCTCCCCATGATCACTCCTCTCAGGGTGTCTGGTTATGTAGCTCTCTCTCTCCTGAATTGACTTTCTCTAGTTGATATCTGACCTTTCCATCCACGGAGTGCCTCATCAGCTGTGTTTAATTCACCAATTCTGGGTGGGTCGAAATAACTATTTCTTATTCATACTGATATTCATGACATCTCACGGCTATGAAAACTCTTATGTCTATAACAAGACTGTTATAAAGCAGGTACCAAATTAAAATATGTGAATAAATAAAAAAAAACTAGCTGTGTTATTTTTAAGAAACATCTTCCTTCTCTATAGAATTAGAGAAATGGCTTAGATACATTTTAACTATCACAATCCATTTTAGGTAGATGTAATATAACCTACTCTCCAATTTTCTCCTTAAGCTTTTCAGAAAACTTCTTTTACCTGGTCAAGACTATTCACAAATTATCATAATCTATGGTATAATACAAAGAAAATGAACACAATTCTCCAAGAGGAAACCTCACTAGATTGAGAGACTTGGAAACCTTTGGGGCAAAATTACTTTAAAATTAAAAGTGAAGTCTTAAAAAATCCTTAGATGCAAACTGGCATTGGGGAATACTCAGAAGGCTCAATTCAGTGGTTATTTACCAATAAATACAAAAGTATTTCAATATTTTAACAAGTAGTATGGCTGTACTGGTATATAACTGCTAAAAATCAGCCCTGGTAGTTCATGTTCTAGACATCAGGAAACTTTGAGACCCCCCAACATGATTGCCTGCATTATTTATTGGTGGACCACTCTTTTGTCTACATAATTGGATTTGAGTATCTCTTCCTCTGGTTTTCTCACTATGTGGAAAAATTTTACTATAACAAAATATTTATTCTTAGGAAAAATACTTGTATGCTTTAATGTCTACAAAATACTGTCATATTCATTATATTATATTATCCTCGCTTTAACTGTACCCTGGTCTACAAGGCCCACATTATGTGTCTCCTGTCTCCTGACAAAAAGTTCTCTAACTAATGGCCAACACAAACTTTTTAAAACACTAATCAAATCATATAACTTTCCTGTTTAAAATTTTTCAATAACTTCTCATCTTACTTAAAATGCAACGTAATCTCTGTACCATTATCTATGACAACCAACCATGCAGTCACTTAAAAAAAAAAACAGAAACTGTCTATACCTAAAAAATTATGTTGTTCATCTTTTCGTTTGTTTGTTTGTTTTTGTCATCAATAATTTCATGAAAGTGGGAATTTTACCTAACCTATTCATTACTGCAAATGTCCGGAACATAAGTTTTCAACAAATGCTTTATTAATAAATGAAGAAATAAATATAACCTTGTGGAGTTGACAACAGAGATATTTTCCTCACTTTTATGGATAAGAAACTGAGTTTTATAAAAAAGTTATTACTTATTGAAAGTTAATCTCTCGGGAGAGGCCACGCACTCCTGGGTCCGGGTGAGGCCGTGCGCCCCTGGATCCGGGTGAGGCTTGGTCCTGGGTCTGGGTGAGGCCATGCCCCTGGGTCCAGGAGAGGCCACGTGCCCCTGGGTCCAGGTGAGGCCACACACCCCTGGGTCCGGGTATAGCTGAATCCTGGATCTGGGTGAGTCCGTGCACCCCTGGATCCTGGTGAGGCTGGGTCCCAGGTCCAGGCGAGGCCGCGAGCCCCTGGGTCTGGGTGAAGCTGGATCCCATGTCCGGGTGAGGCCGTGCGCCCCTGGATCCGGGTGAGGCTGGGTCCTGGGTCCAGGTGAGGCTGCGCCCCTGGGTCCAGGAGAGGCCACGTGCCCCTGGGTCCGGGTGAGGCCACGTGCCCTGGGTCCGGGTGAGGCTGGATCCCAGGACCAGGTGAGGCTGCGCGCCCCTGAGTCCAGGTGAAGCTGCGCCCCTGGGTCCAGGTGAGACCAAACCAGAGGGAGTAGGACCTGCATTACCACCATTGGTCCACCACCCAGAGCTGAAAAGTCAGTGCCGACATGTACACATAAGGAACTGGTGGACACTGAAAATGGGTCTCAAAAGAACTGTTGGTCCAGAAAGAAACTTACTACAGACTGATTCATTTGCCTGTCAGCATAACTATTATTGCTCATCTCACATTCGGTTCTTATATTTCTAGTAACACATGATCTCACTCATCTAGGGGAAATGATTAACAACATAGACTGATGAACAAGAACACACCCAGAAACAAGGAGGCATCGATCGGACTGTCGGGCTTCAGAGGGAGGGTAGGGGAGGGTGGGGGTAGTGGGGAGAGATCAACCAAAGGACTTGTGTGCATGCATACAAGCCTAACCAATGGTTAAGGACAACAGGGGGGTAGGGTGAGGGATGGGAATGGGGGGATGAGGACAAATATGTGACACCTTAATCAATAAAGAAATAAAAAATGTAAAAAAAAAAAAAAAGCAACAACACAGTCTCGGCTAGGTGGCTGTTAGTTGGAGCATCATCCTGGATACCAAAAGATTGTGGGTCCAGTTCCCCATCAGGCCTCGATTTGATCCCAGTTGGGGCGCGTATAGGAGGCAACCAGTTAATGTTTTTAGCTCACATTGTCTTTCTTTCTTCCTTTCTTTCTTTCTCTCTCTCTCTCTCTCTCTCTCTCTCTCTCTCTCTCTCTCTCTCTCTCTCCCTCTCTCTCCCCTTCTTTCCCCCTCTCTCCCTGCCTCTCTCTCTAAAAATCAATTGAAAAAAAAATCATATCCTCAGGTGAGGAATAAAAAAAAAGCAACAACACAAATTTCTTCTGACCTTCTTAACCCCTCCACTGCCATTGCTATGACTTACAAGTCAGAAATAGATAACTACTTCTTTAGTGAAGGTCATAAATTCATTAGAGGGCCACAGATAAGGGAGGAACAACTTAATACCATGCAAAACATTCACATCACTTGATTTTTAGGAAAGCATACTGGCTTTGAAAATGACTTAAATCCAACCAGAATTTTATTCAAGTGTAATGAGAACAGGATTCTTTTCTAGATTCTCGTGGAGACAATCTCAGCTTGTAGTATGTTTGTTGTAAAATAAATAAAATCAACTCGGAGATCAGAAAAAGAAAAAGAAAGTTAATCTCTCTCAGATATTCTTTTAAAATGCATACACACTTAAGTAAAAATGAATAATAATTTTTAAGCCCATAATCTGTGCCAGGCATTGTTTTAAGAATAAAAAGACATTTTAAAGGGCTTCTTTAAATAGAAAAGTTCAAAAATATAAATAAGAGTATATAGAAAAGGAAAAAAATATTACTGACAAAGGCAAATACTTAGTAAAAGAAGTAAAAAGCCAGTAAAAAGTTTAAATGACAAAACCAGAAAATCTGTAATTACAAAAAAAAGCAAGGAGAGGGAAAATGGGGGACATCTTTAATACTGTCAACAATAAAAATCAAGGAATATAGACACATACACAAAAGAAGTAAAAAGAATGACAAAAACATACATGTGGAGGAAGTAAAAATTGTAGTGATTTTAGAATGTGTTGAAACACGTGAACATCAACATAAAATAGACTGCTATAAATATAGTTTGGTACATATGAAGCACATGGTAACCACAAACCAAAAATCTGTAAGAAATATTCAAGAAATAAAAAGAAAGGAATGCAGACATAACAATATGATAAGTCATCAACACACAAGAGAAGAAAGCAAGAGAAGAAAGTAACAGAACTACAAACACAATCAGAAAAAATTAATCAAATGACAGTAAGTGCATACCTATCAATAATTTCTTTATAGACTAACTGCACCAGTCAAAACACATAGGGTGACTGAATAAATTTTTTTAAATGGCATATATTCTGCCTCCAAGATACCCAAATCAGATTAAAAGATACACAGACTGAAAGTAAAGGGAAGGAACATATATTTGATGAAAATATAAATTTAAAAAGCTAGAGTATCTATGTTTGTATCAGATAAAATAGACTTTTAAACAAAGCCTTTAACAATATAAAGAGAACTTCATAATGTTAAAGACACAATCCAACAAGAGGATATAACTCATGTAAATATCTACCTGCCCAATGTAACCTAAATATATAACGCAAATATTGACTAACATAAAGGGAGAGATTGATAGTAATATAAAAATAATAGGGGACATTAACATCCCATTAACATCAATTGATTGATCATCCAGACAATAAATCAACAAGAAAACAGTGGCTTTAAATGACATATTAGACCAGATGAATTTAATTAATATTTTAGAGCATTTTATCCAAACACACTAGAATATACATTCTTTTCAACAATTAATGAAACATCTTCCATGATATAGCATATTAGGCCACAAAACAATTATCAGTAAATTTAAGAAGATTGACATCATATAAAGTGTCTTTCCTCATCAAAATCTTATAAAACTGGAAATTAATTATAAGAAGAAAATGGAAAACACATAAAGGCTAAAATACATGCTACTAGATAAGGAATGGGTTAAGAATGAGATGAAAGAAGAAATAAACCTATATCTTGAGACAAAGTAAAATGAAAACACAATGACTCAAAATATATGGGCCACAGAGAAAGAAGTTCTCAGTGAAATTTATAGCAATATATGCCTACCTCAAGAAACAAGAAAAAGATGGGAATGCAAACTGGTGCAGCCATTATGGAACACAGTATGGAGTTTCTTCAAAAACTTAAATATGGAACTGCCATTTGACCCAGTGATCCTATTTCAAAGGAATATATCCTAAGAAACCAGAAACACTAATAAGAAAGAATATATGCACCCCTATGTTCACAGCAGCACAATTTATAATAGCTGAGATCTGGAAATAGCCCAAGTGCCCATTAGTTGATGAGTGGATAAAGAAGTTGTGGGACATTTGCATCATGGGATACTATGCAGCAGTAAAAAAGAAGGATCTCTTAACCTTTGAGAAAGCATAGAGGGACTTCAGAGTATTATGCTAAGTGAAATAAGTTAGTCAGAGAAAGACAAGGGTCACATGATCTCACTCATATGTGGAATCTAATGAACAAAATAAATTGATGAACAAAATAGATATATAGTCATTGAAGCATGCAACAGACTGATATATTCCAGAGGGAAGGGGGATGGAGCAGGAAGAGATTAACCAAAAAATTTGTATTCATGCATATATGCATAACCCATGGACACAGATAATAGCGTGGTGAAAGCCTGGGGTGGGGAGCATGTATGGGTTAGAAGGGGATAATAGGGGGGGGATGGGGGCAACTGTAATACTTTCAACAATAATTTTTTTTAAAAAATGTAACAACCAAAAGAAAGAAACAGGAAAAATCTCAAATAATCTAAATTTACCCCTAAAGGAAATAGAAAAGGAAGGACAAACATAGCCCAAAGTGAATAGGAAAAAAAGAAAGAATTAAAATTAGGATAAAAAATTAAATAGAAACTAAAAAAATACAATAAAAATCTATGAAACCAAGAGCCAGACTCACAGAGAAATTAAGAAAGAAGACCCAAATAAATAAAATCAGAAATGAAGGAGAAGTGACAACTGACACCAGAGAAATACTAATGATTATAAGAAAATAGTTTGAACTATTATATGCTATCAAATTGGACAACCTGAAGGAAATGGATACATTCCTAGAAATAATCTTCAAAGACTGAGTCAGGAAGAAATAAAAAATCTGAACAGTTTGATAACTACTAATGAAATAAAATCAGTAATAAAAAAAACACTCTCAAGTAACTAAAGTACTGGACTAGATGACTTCACAGGTCAATTTTACAAAACATTCAAGATGAATTAATACCTATCATTCTCAAATTATTCCAAAAAATTGAGGAGGGAAGGTTCCCAAACACATTTTACAAGTTCAGCATTACCCTAATACCAAAAACAGATTAAAAACACTATAAAATATAGACCAATATTCCTGATGAAAAAATCCTTAACAAAATATTAGCAAATAAAATTCAGCAATAAATTAAAAAGATCATACATCATGATCAAGTGAGATTTATTCTTGGGATACAAATTTGATTCAATATCTGCATATCAAGTAACATGATACATTACTTAAACAAAATGAAGATTAAAAAATAAAATGATTATATCAATTGATGCAGAAAAAGCATTTGACAAAATCCAACATCCTTTTATGATAAAAAAAACAACAACAAACTTTGAGCAAAGTTGGAATGAAGGGAACATACCTCAACAAAAATAAAGTTCATGCATGATAAAACCACAACTAAGATTATACTCAATGTTGAAAAACTGAAACCTTTTTCTTTAAAATCAAGGATGTCCACTTTCTCTGATTTTATTCAACATGTATCGAAGTTCTAGACACAGCAATCAGACAAGACAAAAAATAGGCATCCAAATTGGAAACAAAGAAATAAAACTGTCATTATTTGTAGCTGACATTAGATTATACATAGAGAGCCCTAAAGATAATAAATACATTCAGTAACGTAGCAGGGTACAAAATACTCAGAAATTGGTTGCTTTTCTATACACCAATAACAATTAATCAGAAATTGAAATTTAAAAAGTCTCATTTACAATTGCATTAAAAATAATAAAATTCCTAGGAATAATTTTTAAAATTTTTCATTGAATTTATTGGGGTGACATTGGTTAATAAAATTATATAGGTTTCATAAAATTCTATAATACATCATATGTATATTATATTGTGTGTCCACTTACACAATGGAATGCTACTCAGCATAAAAAAGAGGAAGCCTAGAAATAAATTTAACCAAAGAGGTAAAAGACCTGTCTTCAGACAGCTGTAAGACATTGGAGAATAAATTGAAGAAGCACAAATAAGTGGAAGCATATACCATGCTCACGCATAGGAAGAATTAACATCATTAAAATGTCCATACTTCCCAAAGCAATCTACAGATTCAATGCAATCCCTATCAAAACACCAATGGCATTTTTCATAATCATAAAATTTATATGGAACCACACAAGACCTTAAATAGCAAAAATAATCTTGAGAAAGAAGAACAAAGTTGGAGGTATCACATTACCTGACATTAAATTATACTACATGGACCCTGGCTGGTATGGCTCAGCTGTTTGGAGTGTTATACTGTACACCAAAAAACTGCAGATTCTATTCCTGGTTGGGGTGAGTATGGGAGACAACTGATCAATGTATCTCTCTCACATATGTTTCCCCCTCCCTTCCCCTCTCTAAAAAATCCCAAAATATATACTACAGGGTTACAAAGATCAAAACAGCATGGTACTGGCATAAAAACAGACACATAGATCAACAGAACAAAATAGAGCTCTCATAAATATATATCCACATTTTATGGTTAATTAATCTATGACAAATAAGGCAAGAATATACAATGGGGTAAAGACATTCTCTTCAATAAATGGTGGTTGGAAAATTGACAGACAAAAGGGAAAAAAATGAAATTAGCCTATGTTCATACACTATATACAAAAGTAAACAAAATGGATTAGAGACTAAAATATAAGACCTAAAACCATAAAATTCTTAAAAGAAGACATAGGCAGTAATCTCTTTGACATTTCTCTTAGCAATAATTTTTTGGATATGTCTCCTCAGACAAATGAAATACATGAAGAGATAAACAAATGGGACTGCATTAAACTAAAAAGATTTTGTACAGTGTAGGAAAACGTCCACAAAATGAAAAGACAACCTACTGAATGGGAGAAGATACATCTACTGAATAATTAATATCTAAAATATATAAGAAACTCATAAAACTTAACACCAAAAAATAAAAATCAATCTGGTTAAAAAATAGGCAAAAGACCTGAATAAAAATTTCTCCAAAGAGGACACACAGTTGGCCAAGAGATATATGAAAAGAAGCTCCACATTCACTAATCATCAGGA
This sequence comes from Ia io, assembly GCA_025583905.1. Taxonomy (NCBI): domain Eukaryota; kingdom Metazoa; phylum Chordata; class Mammalia; order Chiroptera; family Vespertilionidae; genus Ia; species Ia io. The sequence goes on from JAJQQW010000001.1 coordinate 38,325,725, forward strand.
AAATAAAAATGTAAACCACAACAAGTTATCCCCCCACACCTGTCTGAAAACCTATAATCAATAAATCAATAAACAAATGTTGGTGAGAAGTGGAGAAAGGAGAACCCTTGTGCACTGTTGGTAGGATTTTAAATTGGTGCAGCTACTGTGGAAAACAGTATAGAGATTCTTCAAAAAGTAAAAATAGAACTACAATTTGACCTGATAATTCCACTTCTGGGTATTTATATGAAGAAATACAAAACACTAATTTGAAAAAATATATGCACCCCTATGTTTATTGCAGCATTATTTAGAATGGACAAGATGTGGAAGCATATCAGGTGTCCATCTATTGATGAATGGATAAAGATGATGTGATAACTATATACTATGGGATATTAGTCAGCCATAAAAATGAAATCTTGCCATTTACAACAGCATGCATGAACCTAGAAGGTATTATGCTAATTTTGACAAAGGCAGAGATCATATGATTTCACTTATATGTGGAATCTAAAAAATGAAATAAACAATTAAAACAGAAACAAACTCATAGATACAGAGAACAATTGATGTTCACAAGATGGGAGGTGTTTTGGTAAATGTTTGAAAAAGGTGAAAGTGATTAACAAGTACAAATTACCCGTTATGAAAATGATAACAGTGATGTAAATTTCAGCATAGTAAATATAGTCAATTATATTGTAACTAGAGGCCTGGTGCACGAAATTCGTGCACTGAGGTGAGGGGGCTGTCCCTCAGCCCAGCCTGCACCCTCTCCAATCTGGAACATCCCTCTCACAATCCGGGACTGCTGGCTCCCAACCGCTCACCTGCCTGCCGGCCTCATCACCCCCTAACCACGCCCCTGCCAGCCTGATCGATGCCTAACTGCTCTCCTACCAGCCCGATTGCCCCCAACTGCCCTCCCCTGCTGGCCTGGTCGCCCCTTACTGCCCTCCCCTGATGGCCCAGTCACCCCCAACTGCCCTCCCCTGCTGGCCTGGTCACACCCAACTGCCTTCCCCTGCTGGCATGGTCACCCCTAACTGCCCTCTCCTGCTGGCCTGATTGCCCACAACTACCCTCCCCTGTCGGCCATTTTGTGGTGGCCATATTTAACCACATGGGGGTGGCCATCTTTGACCACATGGGGGCAGCCATCTTGTGCAAGGGCATGAGGGTCAATTTGCATATTACCTCTTTATTATATAGGATTAATATGTATGGTGTCAAATGGGTTCTGACAGGGTGTTCACTCTATAAGGTATTTAAATTTCTAATCATTATGTTGTATACCTGAAACTAATATAGTGCTGTATGTCAACTATAATTGGAAAATTAATTTTAGAAAAGATACACAGGAAAAATAGTACTGATGTAGCAAGAACTGTAATGACATGGAATAAAAGGTAATCATGATTAATAAATGGGTAAAGACATTGAATAGACATTTTTACAAAGAAAATATACAAATGGCCAATGATAAAATGGAAAGATTCTCAACATCATTAGTCATTATGAAAATGAAAATTAAACCACAGCAAGATACCATTGCACAATCACTAGCATGGCTATAATAATTAAAATAGTGGGATGAAGGCCTGAGGAGGGGATGGGATTGGGGAGGAGGGGGGTCAATGGGCAAAAATGGGACATCTGTAATACTTTTTTTTTTTACAACAAAAAGAAAAACATTCTGTATGTTTAACAAGAAAGGCATCTTTGGTAGGAGAGTAAGAGATTCTAACATCAAAAATAGGTTTTCCAAATACATTAAAAAAAGGAAACAAATTCTAGAATGCGTAAGATCTTTAATAATTATGCTGCAGAAACATATATAAAGAATCAACAGTATAACTTAGAAAAATATTCTACTCCTACGGAATAAAAATTTGAAAAGTAGAAGTTTTGAAGAGCAAGAACCTTGACTAGGATAGGTTTTTGGGTACAATTTTAGTGGAGGGAGTTGAAGAAGAAAAAACAGATACTTGAGTAATGTAGGGATCAGAAGCAGGCGAGGCCATAATTTTCTCCCCATTGTCCCTTCCCTCTTTTTTAATACTGTTCTGGGCTGCTTTCTTCTTCACTCTAGATATCTCCTCATCTCTATTTTTCCTTGGACTTCTTCCCCTGGACACCTCTTTCTCTCTTATTTAATTTTTTTCTTTATTGATTAAGGTATTACATATGTATCCTATCCCTTCGTTGCCCCCCACTTCCCCACTCATGCCCTCACTCCCCTGTTGTCTAATTGTAATACTTTCAACAATAAAGATCAATTAAAAATAATTAAAATAAACAAAAAGAAGAATGGAGAAAAACAAGTGTTGACATGGATGTGAAGAAATTTAAGTCCTCGTACATTGTGGTGGGAATATAAAATGGTATAGCTATTGTGGAAAACAGTTTTTCAGTTGCTCAGAATATTAAACATAGAATTGTTGACCCAGAAATCCCACTCTTAAGTATATATACCTAAGAAAAATTAAAACATGTCAGTAAAAAAACTTGTACATGAATGTTCATAGCAGTATTATTTACTAGTATGATAGCCAAAATGAAAAACACACACAAATGTCTATTAACTGATGAATGGATAAACAAAAATTGATATGTACATACAATGGAATATAATTTGATCACAAAAAGGAATAAATTACTGCCCAGCCAGCATGGCTCAGTGGTTGAGCTTTAAATTATGAACCAGGAGATCATGGTTCGATTCTGGTCAAGGGCACATGTATGGGTTGTGGGCTCAATTCCCAGTGGTGGGTGTGCAGGAGGCACCCAATCAATGATTCTCTCCCATCATTGATGTTTCTATCTCTCTCTCCTCTCCCTTCCTCTCTGAAATCAATAAAAATATATATGTTTAAAAGGAATGAATTAATGATTCTTGTTGCAACATGAGAACCTGGAAAACATTATGCTAAGTGAATTGACCCAGTCACATAAGACTACATATTTTATGTGTTCATTTATATGAAATGTCCAGAATAGGCAAATCTATAAAGACAGAAAACAAATTAGTGGTTGCCTAGAACTGAGGGGAGCAATTTAGGGGTAAGCAAGAGGTGACTGCTAATGGATACTGATTTTCTTTTTCAAGTGATGCAAATATTCTAAAATTGATTAAGGTCATATTCGCAGAACTCTGAATGTGCTAAAAACTATTGAATACACTCCAAATGGGTGAATTGTATGGTATATGAATTATATCTGTGTATAAAGACACACACAAAGAGAACTATCTGACTGGGTGAAATCTTCTAATTAATAGCTGATTTAAAAATGTTCTGATCCTGAGTTATTTTGCTTCTTGTTTACTTACCATCCTATCTGATAAGTAGGGAATACGCTAATTGACCCTCATGCTGTCACAAAGATGGTGGCGCCCACAGCCAATAAGGAGGGAATATGCTAATTGACTGCCCTGCCCTCAAAGATGGTGGCGCCCACAGCCAATAAGGAGGGAATATGCTAATTGACTGCCCTGCCCTCAAAGATGGCAGCGTCCACCACCACAAGATGGCGGCGCCCAGTCCCCTCAGCCCCTCTGGGGCACCTGCCTCTGGAATCCTCAGTCCCCTCAGCCCTCCAGCTGCCCAGGGCCACCCCAAGGCACAGGCAAGCCTCGGATGGAAGCTGCCCAGCTGCCCAGGGCCTTCCAAGGCTCAGGTAATCAGGGCCGGCCGAGGCTTGTGCTGCTGGCTGTGGCAGCAGCAGAAGTGTGATGGGGCGTCGCCTTCCCCTGATCACCCGGTCACCTCCCGCCCCTGAGGGCTCTCGGACTGTGAGAGGGGGCAGGCGGGGCCGAGGGCCCCCCACCTCCAGTGCATGAATTTTCATGCACCGGGTCTCTAGTTGTACTATAACTCTTCTTAATTCTGGAATATCTTTCATATGTTAAAATCCTGAATTTCTACAGAGCATTTGTCATGGAGTCACAGTCATTGCCAACATTAAGTCTCTTAGCAGAAAATGTTTTTTGAAAACTAACATTTCAAGAGAGGAAGGGCAAAAGAAAAAGTTTAACTATAGGCTTCCAAAATGTACTCTAGGCATAAACTTTTGCTTCTGGCTTTAAGGTGATAATAAGGAATCAATAATCTTGGTAAATAATTTAAATCTTTTTACCTCTTCCACATTACATTGTTCAGAGTAGTACACTATGTGTTCTGTAGTGTAGGTACATTATAGTTTCTAAAGGACTTTTATAAACAACTTAAAACTGGGAAATAAGGTCTTCCCCAAACTATACAAAAATGTAATGTAGAATTAACAAACACTTTAAAAGGTAGTTGGTAAATAAATGGCTAAGTAAATGACTTAGGAACACTTAAGTCCAGTCAAGGTGACTGATGTAGTTTCAGCTTAATATGGCTTTAGTCACTCAAATCATCCAACTCCACTCCCTCTCCTCACCCTGATACTGGGTTTTCCAGGAAACTTCTGGAAAGTAATAGTTTGGAGTAAAAAATACCAAGATTTGAATATCAATTTTATTATTTACCACCTGTGTATCCTTGGAAAACCTTTTCAAACCCTCTGGACTCAAGTGTGTTCTTATTGTTTGTTTTTTGTTTTGTTTTGTTTTATTCCTCACCCAAGGACATGTTCTTTTATTTATTTTAGAGAAAGAGGAAAGGAAAGGGGGGGAGAGAGAGAGAGAGAAACATTGATGTGAAAGTGAAACATCAATCATTGCCTCCCACAAGCACTTGGACTGGGATCGAACCCACAACCTGGGTATGTGCCCTGATTGAGAATTGAACCCACGACCTTTCAGTATATGGGATGATGCTCCAACCAACTGAGCCACACCAGCTAGGGTTTTATCTTAGTTTTTAAAATATTCATAAAGTACCTCATAGTGTTGTGTATAATAAATTAAGTAGTTATCATAAAGGATCTAGCATCATGCCTGGAACTTAGTAAGTAGTAAATATATTAATACTAGCAATAGCTTTATTAGTGAAGTGAAAGGCTATGCTGATTGGCAGCATGATAGCTCATTTTGGGGAAAGATGATTCTTAATGCAAATGAAAAATATGTGTGCTTAAATATCTATTTATTTTTAGTTTGATTAATTTGGGTCCATTTTTAAGGAGACTGGTTGCACCAAAATAATGACTGCCAACAGCAATAAAGTCTCTGTTGACCTAACCAAGCTGGGCAATGTCCTGGGAGCCCCTGAGGGAGCATTCAGCTAGTATCTGAGACAGTAGGTTTTGTCTCTCTCTAACTGCACTAATCTCATACAATCCTCATAGCCCAATAAAGTAAATATGACTGCATCCCACGTTACAGATAATATAACTGAAGTGTATTGGGCTTAAACGACTGGCCCAAGATTAAAAAGTCTGGAGATGGCAGAGCCAGGAGTCCAACCCACACCTGTTATTTTAAAATTCTGTGTTCATTCCCTTGTACTTAGAATATAGTAATTTTTGTTATCACACAAACTAGAGGCCCGGTGCATGAAATTCGTGCACTGGGGGGTGTCCCTCAGCCCAGCCTGCACCCTCTCCAATCTGGGACCCCTCTCACAATCCAGGACTGCTGGCTCCCACCGCTTGTCTGCCTGCCTGCCTGATTGCCCCACCCAACCACTTCTGCCTGCCAGCCTGATCCCCCTAACCACTCCCCTGCCAGCCTGATCAATGCCTAACTGCTCCCCTTCCAGACTGATTGCCCCCAACTGCCCTACCAGACTGATTGCCCCCAACTGCCCTACCAGACTGATTGTCCCCAACTGCCCTCCCCTGCTGGCCCAGTCACCCCCAACTGCCCTCCCCTGCAGACCTGCCCCCCCCAACTGCCCTTTCCTGCAGGCCTGGTCACCCCCAACTGCCCTCCCCTGCAGGCCTAGTCACCCCCAACTGCCCTCCCCTGCAGGCCTGGTCCTCCACAACTTCCTTCCCCTGCTTCCAAGAAACACCATCCAAAGGATGTAAAGTCCCAGTATGGTGATAAACTTGTCCGTGTGTTCTAAAACAGTATGGCCCATATTCTGATGGCAATGCAATATTTGCACCCATGGAAGCAAAAGCAAAAGAACTGTTTATGGAACAAATATTATCCATGAAATTTTTACCATCAGAATCTTCGTTTGTCATTAATCTTTATAAATATGCCAGGTATTCTGGAAAATGTATATCATTTGGACAGACTTTACCTTTGCTACAACATCGAGTAAATTTCTCATTGGATGGTTTTTCATCAGAGAAATTTAGTGATAGGCAAAATTGACATCTAACAGTCATTCTACCACAACTATGTTCGAGAAGTGCATCCTTATGTACTCCATTTTTGCTGAGAAGGCAGTTCCTACGAGTATTGGTAGTACTTGTTGATGACTGTTCTTTAGAAATATTCTGTCATCGCCACCGCCTTTCAACTTCAAAGGCACATTGGTCTTTAGACATTTTCTGTTGATGTGCCGGCTTTTTTCAGCTTCAGAGCTACATTTTGCCAATAGTAGCTTTTCAGATACATTCTGTCACAGGCGCCGCCTTCCTTCAAGATCAGACACATGTTGGTCTTCAGACATTTTCTGTCGATAATGCCGGCTTCTTTCAGCTGCAGAGCTATGTTGTATCAATAGTTGCTCTTTAGACATAGTCCCACCTCCCTGCTGTCACAGTCTGAGATGGAGGTGAATGAAAGTCCTGGCTGTCAGGCCATTGAGAGCTGTCTGGCCAACGGCTTATTCTGGCTGATTCTGTGGGGGTGAAACTTCCTCCTCCCTGCTGTCAGTGTTTCCGCGGCAGCGATGATGAAGCAAGCATTCCGCCAGGCCACTCACGCTGCCCACTCTCAGCAGCTGCCCCCCGGGACTGGAGGACTCCAGCGGGGCTGAGACGACTGGGAGCCACCATCTTGTGGCTATGGGCGCCTCCAACTTTGTGACAGAGTGATGGTTAGTTTGCATATTACCCTTTTATTAGATAGGATAAAAGATGTCAATATTATTAAAGGAAAGTGGGAAGGGTGATAAAGCAATCTGTATAAGAAAACTTCCTTTTGGTTTTACAGCAAGTTCCATTTGATTTATTAAATAGAATTATTCAGTCAAATTGCTTTAAAGTTAGTATTTCTATAGTGAATAATCAGTTATAGTAGTAAGGAACTTAGTCACATAAATCTAGAGCATGAAGGTATCTCTTCACAGATCATTGCCCATAGATATCTGACTGCACATTTTAATCACCTAGGGCACATTTTAATCACTTAGGGCACATTTTAAAAATGATGTTTATGCCCATTATAAAGCAATAAAATCTGAAACTGGAGGGGTGTCCCTGAATATATATTTGAAAAGCTGCCAAGGTAATTCTCAAGTGAAACCTGAGTTGACAACCTCTGATTAGTCCAGCTGCCTCATTTAGCATGATGGGCCCTAACTAGCCTTAGCTACTGCATTAAAGATAATTAAACATATGTATATTTAAATCATTCATGGAAAATCTTAAACTTAAATTTTTACTGACATTATTACCTACTTTGCTTAAATATTGAGTTTACCAAAATATGGTCTTGAATTTACATAGCTCATTGGGGAACAGAAGAAAAAGCCATTGAAGTTTTATTAACTCCTTGCTATAAAGGAAGTATGAACCTGCAAAGGGATATGTTAACCATAATGTTTAGGGAGTGGGGACAGCTCTGCTTTTGGCTATTGTTTTCCATCAGTTTGAAAGGTGGGGCAATTCACTAGCAGTGTGGAAAGGAGCAGCTGCAAAGAGTTGAGCCAGAGGTCAGAATGCAGAAGTTCAATAGACAACCATTTTTAGTTTTGCTTTATATTTTAATCAAAAGTAAATTCCCAGGATGTTGGGCATACATCTATAATAATAAAAACACAATATGCTAATTAGACCAGACAGCCAAACGACCTTCCGGACGTCCTTCTGGATGACCTTCTGGATGAAGCTGGAGCTGCTTGGGCCAAGACCCTTGCATTAATTTTGTGCATTTGGCCTCTAGTATTTAAATATAAGAATAACATACCTTCTGATACCAAGTACAAATCATTTTTAACTGATCACTTTGGGGGATTATTCACGGCCCATTTGGAATAGATTAAAAAAGCTTATTTAAAATAGTACTTTGTATTTAGCTTTGAAATTTTATATTTATACTAGTGGCCCGGTGCATGAAATTCATGCATGGGGGAGAGGTGTCTCTCAGCCTGGCCTGCACCCTCTCCAATCTGGGACCCCTCGAAGGATGTCCTACTGCCAGCTTACAGGGATTGGGCCTAAACTGGCAGTTAGACATCCCTCTCACAATCCAGGACTGCTGGCTCCTAACCGCTCACCTGCCTGCCTGCCTGATTGCCCTTAACCACTCTGCCTGCTGGCCTGCTTGCCCCAACTTCCCCCTGCTGCTAGCCTGAACCCTGCCAACTGCCCCCGTGCCAGCATGCTCACCCCCAACTGCCCCCTGCTGGCCTGCTCACCCCAAACTGCCCCACTGGCCTGATCACTCCCAGCTGTCACCCACTGATGGTCTGCTCACCCCCACTGGGCTCCCCCACCGGCCTGATCACCCACAACTGCCCTTCCCTCTTGGCCTCTAACCACCTCTACCTCGGCCCCACCACAATGGCTTTGTCCAGAAGAACGTCCGGAAGGTCTCCTCGAAGGTCTCCAAGTCTAATTAGCATATTACCCTTTTATTAGTATGTAAAATTAAATTTATATGTTTAGTATTTAACGATCCAACTAAAATAATTTAATAATGTTATAAAGCCTGGTACTGGGGAGAATTAAGGGAGCTATTCAGTTTGTGCATCATCATGCTTTGGTCACTTCTTCAAGGTAGTCCTTCCATGTTGAACACAGATAGTTTTGTCATTGGGCCTATATCAGAGGTGTTTCTTCAAAATCTCACTTGATCTACAGGCTGTGTGTTTGAGTTTTAAAGAGCATGCCTGATAGGATGGAAACTGAAGAAAAACTGGACATGGAGAAAGTGGGAGTGTGGAGAGAAAGAGAGAAATTAATAAACAATAAATTAAATGTGAGATCCCTTAATCTCAGAATTGGGAGGGATCTTTAAGTTCACATGATACAATTCTTTATCATGGCCAGAAATGTTCTTTACAGCATCCTTGTCAAATGATTGTTTGATCCTTGCTTGAATACCTCTAGTAAGGTGGAACTGTTCTTTGTATAATTCACTTAAGGTCTAGTGCTTAATTGAGGCCCCTTTTCCATGTCTAAGAAAGTCTAAAAGCGCTTTTGGGGGGGTGGTTACAGACAGGAAAATAAAGGTGATAAGTGATCAGCTTCCATTCTAGCCAATTAACTGAGCATGTAAAAAGAGAAAATTTTCTCTACATCCCTAGCAAAGAGTCAGCCAACACTAAGAATTGGGCCTACCTGACTGTAGTTTGACTAGGCTGTCAAGCACAAAGAACACTAATTAATAACAAATTTGCAAATTAGTTTCTAGCACATATGCAATTATCTCTACCCTTCCTATTGGAAAGTTATGTGTGTTTATATAGTTGTCTACTGGTTCATTGCTTCTTTCATCAGACCTGCCTTATATTTTGTTAATGGCACAGCTAAAAGTGTAAGCAAGTAGTAGCCAAATTCCCACACATTCAATTGTAAAAAGATGACTCAATCTGAAAGCAGTTCCTAAAGAGGATTTCTGAAATGCTTTGAGCAGTCAAAAAATAATTTTAGTAGTATATCACATTTGAAGGCAACAATTTTGAAGGGAAAATGCTTTTAGATATAAATGCTATAGATATTTTAAAACATTCATGTTACTTTTCAGTCACAGCATGTATATTTCTCTGTCACTGTCATCCTAAGTTTTCTGATATGAACTTTAAAGTTTTGCTTGAGCTTATAAATGTTCACTTTGATGATGCCTACTCAAAAACCCATGCTGAATCAGTCAGAATGGCTGTAAGTGACAGATTTAAAATATGATTACACTTTTAAAAGTAATAATGTTATATAAATGATTTTAGTTGTCTCTAACATATGTGTCATCATTATTTACTAAATTATCTTGCCTTAGAATGAATAATCCTTGTAATTTAAAAAATAAGTTTCAAAGTAAAATTTATATGATATTTACTGTAATCTTTTAGTTTCTTGGCCTCAAATATAAATTTACTCATTAATGATATTTTTTATAAACGGCATGAAAACCACAATTATACTATCAATCATTCTATGTTGATTTTGTATTAAAATTATAGGGATCGCATCTTATATAATAAAGAGGTAATATGCAAATTGACCATCAGTCCAACACACAAGATGGCCACCCCCATGTGGTCAACGATGGCTGCCCCATTTGGACACAAGATGGCCGCCACAAGATGGCCAGCAGGGGAGGGCATTTGGGAGGGACCAGGCCTGCAAGGGAGGGAGGTATGGGAGACTGGACTGGCAGAGGAGGGCAGTTATGGGTGACCAGGCTGGCAGGGGAGGGCAGTGAGGGGCAATCAGGCCAGCAGGGGAGCAGTTAAGCGTCAATCAGGCTGGCAGGGGAGTGGTTAGGAGTGATCAGGCTGGCAGTCAGAAGCGGTTAGGGGCAATCAGGCAGGCAGGCAGGCAAGCGGTTGGGAGCCAGCACTCCTGGATTGTGAGAAGGATGTCCCAGATTAGAGGGGGTACAGGGTGAGCTGAGGGAAACACACACCCCTCCTGTGCACAAATTTCATACACCTGGCCTCTAGTTGGATAATAAAATTATATAGGTTTCAAGTGTACATTTCTAAGATACATAATCTATATATTGCATTATGTGGTTATCACCCAAAGTCATATTTCCCTCCATCATCATACATTTGACTACTTTTACCTGTACTAACCTCCACCATTCTTTTCTCTGGTAACCATTCTTTTTGGTTGTGTTTCAGTTTGGATATGGAAAAGTTATTTGCTTCTGGGGCTATTAAAACACTTGTTCAGGTTTGATTTGTTTTGATGTGAATATTAATGCCGTTTTGTTGTTTTTATTTGTTTTGTTTTTTTTAAATTTCTTTATTGATTAAGTTATTATATATGTGTCCTTATTCCCCCATTACCCACCATCCTCCCCACTCATGCCCTCACCCCCCTGTTGTCCGTGTCCATTGGTTAGGCCTATATTCATGCATACAAGTCCTTTGGTTGATCTCTCGCCCTTATCCCCACTCTCCACTACCTTCCCTCTGAGGTTTGAGGGTCTGATCGATATTTCTCTGTCTCTGGATCTGTTTTGGTTTATCAGTTTATGTTGTTCATTCTAATCAATAAATGAGTGAGATCATGTGATATTTATCTTTCCCTGACTGGCTTATTTAACTTAGCATAATGCTCTCTAGTTCAATCCATGCTGTTAAAAATGGTAAGAACTCCTTTTTTACTGCAGCATAGTATTCCATTGTGTAGATGTACCACAGTTTTCTGATCCAGTCATCTGCTGATGGGCACTTAGGCTGTTTCCAAATCTTAGATATGGTTAATTGTGCTGCTATGACCATAGAGGTGCATATATCCTTTCTGATTGGTGTTTCTAGGTTCTTGGGATATATTTCTAGAAGTAGGATAACTAGGTCAAATGGGAGTTCCATTTTTAGTTTATTGAAGAAATTCCATACAGTTCTCCACAGTGGCTGCACCAGTCTGTATTCCCACAAGCAGTGCACCAGGGTTCCTTTTTCTCCGCATCCTCGCCAGCACTTGTCATTTGTTGAGTTGTTGATGATAGCCATTTTGACAGGTGTCAGATGGTACCTCATTGTCGTTTTGATTTGCATCTCTCGGATAATTAGTGACTTGGAGCATGTTTTCATATGTCTCTTGGCTTTCCATCTGTCTTCTTTTGGAAAGTATCTATTTAGGCCCCTTGCACATTTTTTGATTGGGCTGTTTATCTTCCTTTTGTTAAGTTGTATGAGTTCCCTGTAAATGTTGGAGGTTAAATCCTTATCAGTGATAACATTGGCAAAAATGTTCTCCCATGCAGTGGGCTTTCTTGTTGTTTTGGTGATGGTTTCTTTTGCTGTGCAAAAGCTTTTTATTTTGATGTAGTCCCATTTGTTTACTTTCTTTTTAGTTTCCATTGTCCTAGGAGCAGTATCAGTGAAGAAATTGCTTTAGGATTTGTCTGAGATTTTGTTGCCTGTGGATTCCTCTAGTATTTTTATGGTTTCCTGTCTTTTGTTTAAGTCCTTTATCCATTTGGAGTTTATTTTTGTGTATGGTGTAAGTCGGTGATCTAGTTTCAGTTTTTTGTATGTATCTGTCCAAATTTCCCCACACCATTTATTGAAGAGACTGCATTGACTCCATTGTATGTTCATACCTACTTTGTCGAATATTAATTCATCATAATGGTTTGGGTCAATTTCTGGGTTCTCTATTCTATTTCATTGATCTATTTGTCTGTCCTTGTGCCAGTACCAGGCTGTTTTGAGAACAGTGGCTTTTTAATACAGCTTGATATCTGATATTGACATCCCACCTACTTTGTTCTTCTTTCTCAGGATGGCTGCAGCTATTCGGGGTCTTTTTTTATTCCAGATAAATTTTTGGAAAGTTCATTCTAGGTCTGAGAAATATGCCATTGGTATTTTAATGGGGAGGGCATTGAATCTATAGATTGCTTTGGGTAGTATGGACATTTTGATGATGTTGATTCTACCAAGCCATGAACATGGTATGTTCTTCGATCTGTTTATGTCTTCCTCTATCTCTTTTTTCACTGTCCTGTAGTTTTCCACATATAGGTCTTTTACCTCCTTAGTTAAGTTTATTCCTAGGTATCTTAATTTTTTTGATGCAATGGTAAATGGGATTGCTTTTTTTAATCTCTATTTCTGTAATTTCATTATTGGTGTATAAATATGCCTTAGATTTCTTGGTGATAATTTTGTATCCTCCTACATTGCCAAATTCATTTATTAAGTCTAATACTTTTTTTATGGAGTCTTTAGGGTTTTCTATGTACAGTATCATGTCATCTGTGAATAAGGACAGTTTTACTTCTTCTTTTCCATTTGGATATTTTTTTTTCTTCTTCTTGTTTGATCGCAATGGCTAGTACTTCCAGTATTATGTCAAACAAGAGTGGTGAGAATGGGCATCCCTGTCTTGTTCCTGTTCTTAGGGGAAATGTCTTTAGTTTTTGGCCATTGAGTATGATGTTGGCTGTGGGTTTATAATATATGGCTTTTATTATGTTGAGGTATGATCCTTCTATTCCCACTTTGCTGAGAGTTTTTATCATGAAAGGCTGTTGGGTTTTGTCAAATGCTTTTTCTGCGTCAAGTGATATGACTATGTGATTTTTGTCTCTCAATTTATTTATGTGATGTATCATGTTTATTGATTTGTGGATATTTTACCATCCTTGCATCCCTGGGATAAATCCTACTTGGTCATGGTGTATGATCTTTCTGATGTACTGCTGGATCTGATTTGCTAGAATTTTGTTGAGGATTTTGGCATCTATGTTCATGAGGGATATTGGCCTGTAATTCTCTTTCATTGTGTTGTCTTTATCTGGTTTTGATATTAGGGTGATCCTGGCTTCATAGAATGAGCTTGGAAGCATTCCTTCCTCTTGAATTTTTTGGAATAGTCTGAGGAGGATAGGTTTTAGTTCTTCCTTGAATGTTTGATAAAACTCTCCTGTAAAGCCGTCTGGCCCTGGGCTTTTGTTTGGTGGAAGCTTTTTGATAACTGCTTCAATATCTTCCATAGTTATCGGCCAATTGAGATTTTTCGAATCCTCCTGATTATGTTTTGGAAGGTTATATTTTTCTAGGAATATGTCCATTTCTTCTAGGTTGACTAGTTTGTTGGAGTAGTTCATAGTATTTTTTTTTTACAATTATTTTTATGTCTTTGGGGTCAATTGTTACTTCATCTCTTTCATTTCTGATTTTGTTTATTGGGGTCCTCCATCTTTGTTTCTTGGTGAGCCTTGGTAGAGGTTCATCAATCACATTTACCCTTTCAAAGAACCAGCTCATGTTTTTATTGATCTTTTGTATTATTTTGTGGGTTTTTTTGTTGTTGTTGTTTTATTTTGTTTTTTGTCTCTATGTCATTTATTTCAATTCTCATCTTTATAATCTCCTTCCTTCTGCTCACTCTGGGCTTTTCTTGTTGCTCCCTTTGTAATTCTTCAAGTTGCAGAGTTAGATGATTTATTACCAGTGTTTCTTGTTTTTTGAGGTAGGCTTATAGAGCTATAAATTTCCATCTCAGGACTGCTTTCATTGTGTCCCATAGATTTTGGATTGTTGTGTTTTTATTGTCATTAGTTTCTAGGGTGTTTTTGATTTCTTCCTTGATCTATTTGGTAACCCAATCATTGTTTAATAGCATGCTTTTCAGCTTCAAAGTGTTTGAAATTTTTGGATTGTTTTTCTTGTAGTTTATTTCTGATATTATGCCATTGTGGTCTGAGAAAATGCTTGCTATGATTTCAATCTTCTTGAATTTGGGGAGATTTTGCTTGTGACCCAATATGTGGTCTATTTTTGAAAATGTATCATGTGCACTTAAGAAGAACAAATATTCCATTGCTTTGGGGTGAAATGTTCTGAAGATGTCAATTAAGTCCATCTGATCTAGTGAGTCATTTATGATTGCTGTTTCTTTGCTGATTTTTTGTCTAGAGGATTTATCCCGTGATGTCAGTGGTGTATTATAGTTCACTACTATGATTGTATTGTTGTCTATATTTCCCTTGATATCTTCTAGGAGTTTTTTTTTTATGTATTTGGGTGCTCCTGCATTGGGTGCATATATGTTTACCAGGGTTATATCCTCTTGTTTTATCGATCCCTTTAGTATTATGAAGTGGCCTTCCTTATGTCTTGTTATGATCTTCACTTTGAGGTCTATTTTGTCAGATATAAGTATTATTACCCCAGCTTTTTTCTCATTTCCATTTGTCTGAAAGATATTATTCCATCCCTTCACTTTCAGTCTGTGTGAGTTCCTTGTTCTGAGGTGGATTCCTTCTAGACAGCACATATATGGGACATGTTTTTTATCCATTCAGCCACTCAATGTCTTTTGATTGGAGCACTTAGTCCGTTAACGTTTAATGTTATTATTGAAAGGTACTTGTTTGTAGCCATTTTTACTTTTTGTGCCTGTTTTCTTTCTTATCTTTTTATTTCTTCTTTTTACACCAGTACCTTTATCATTTCTTGCATTGCTGGCTTGGGGGTGATAAACTCCCTTAGCCTTTTTTTTTTCTGTGAAGCTCTTTATTTCCACTTCAATTTTGAATTATAGCCTTGCTGGATAGAGTATTCTTGGATTCAGTCCATTGCTTTGCATCACTTTGTAAATTTCTTTCCATTCTTTTCTGGCCTGATGCGTTTCTGTTGAGAAATCATTTGTAATCTAAAGGAAGATTCCTTATATGTAACTTTCTGTCTCTCTCTTACAGCCTTTAAGATACTCTCTTTGACCCTAACATTTGTCATTGTAATTTTTATGTGTCTTGGTGTGGGTCTTTTTGGGTTCATTTGTTTGGAACTCTCTGTGCTTGGGTGACTTTTTTCTTCCCCACATCAGGGAAGTTTTCTGACATTATTTCTTCAAATAGGTTTTCTAACCCTTGTTCCTCTTCCTGTTGTTCTGGCACCCCTATTATTCATATGTTGCTTCATTTCATGTCCCATAGCTCCCTTAGGCTCTCCTCCTTTTTTTTAAGTTTGTTCTCCAATTGCAGTTCAGTTTGGGGGTGTTTTGCTTCCCTGTCTTCTAATTCGCTAATTCAGTCCTCCACTCCTAGTCTACTGTTGAAACTTTCCATGGTGTTTTTTATTGCAGCTATATCACTCTTCATTGCTTTTTGATTCTTAACATAAGTTATTGATTTTTTATCCATTTCTTCTTGATTCTTACATTAGTTATTGATTTTTTCATCCATCCAGTTTATGAACTGTATGACCCTTATTCTGAATTATTTTTCTGACATATTGCATGTCTCTGTTTCACTTAGCAGCTTTTCTGGCGATTCCTCCTTTTCTTTCCTTTGGGGTTTCTTTGTCTACCTATTTTTGGTCTCACCAACTGATCTAGATGTCAAGTTGTGCCGGTGCTGCTCCTTGGGTGGCAGTGGCTGCTTGGGCTACAGTTGCTCCTCAGGTCATCGTGGAACTGACTGCTCCTCACTTAACAGTGGCTCCTCTGATGGGTGCTGTTTGCAGCAGTGGTGTCTCCTCTGGCTGGTGGTGGAGGCTGCTTGCACAGCAGCTGTTTCTTGCACAGGGATGGACTGATCACATGGCAGCTGCTCCTTGCATGGGGCAAGCTGCACGTGGCTGCTGCACCTTGGACAGGGGTGGGCTATTCATGTAGCTGCTGCTACTTGGATAGGGCGGACTGCTCACATGGTTGCTGTTCGTTGGGCTGGCTGCACACTGCTGCTGTTTCTCAGATGGGGCAGGCTGCTTGTGAGTCTGCCACTTCTTGGACAGGGGCAGGTTGCTTTCAGTGCTGCTGCTCCTCTTATGGGTACAGGCTGCTCATGCAGCTGCTGCTCCTTGGGCAGTCGTGAGTTGCCCTTGCAGCTGCTGCTCCTTGGATGGGGGCGGGCTGCTCACCCAGCTGCTGCTCATTGGACAGGTGCAGGCTGTGTGTGGCTGTTGCTCTTTGGACCAGTGTGGGCTGCGCAGGGCTTCCATTCCTCAGACATGGAGGGTCTGCTTTGGCAGCTGCTGCTCCTCGGGTGGGAGTGAGTTGCACATGTGGCTGCTGTTCCTTGTACGGGGACGATCTGCTCGTGCAGCTTCTGCTTTTCGGATGGGGGATGGGCTGCTTGTGCGGCTGCTGCTCCTCAGGTGGGAGTGAGCTGACTGTGCGGCTGCTGCTCCTCAGGCAGGGTTGGGCTGCTCACCCAGCTGCTACTCATTGGACAGGTGCAAGCTGCATGTGGCTGCTGCTCCTTGTACCAGGGAGAGTTGCTCGGGTGCCTGCTCCTCCTCGGGCAGGAGTGAGTTGCATTTGTGGTTGCTGCTCCTCATATAGGGGTGATCTGCTTATGTGGCTGCTGCTTCTCAGACAGGGGAGGTGCTGCTTATGGGGCTGCAGCTCCTCAAGCAGTCGTGAGCTGCATGTGAGGCTGCTGCTCCTCAGAAGATGGCGGGCTGCTCACCCAGCTGCTGCTCATCAGACAGGTGCAGGTTGTGTGTGGCTTCTGCTCCTTGGACCAGGGTGGACTGTGCAGGGTTACTGCTACTCAGATGTGGGTGCTCTGCTCGGGTGGCTGCTGCTCCTCAAATGGGGGCAGGTTGCTCGTGGTGCTGCTGTTCTTCATATGGGGGCGGGCTGCTCACACAGCTGCTGTTCCTCAGATGGAGGCAGGTTGCTTGAGCAGCTCATGCCAGATGGCCCCAAGAAAGGCACAGGCAGTGGCTGACTTTGCACCTCCTGGGAGGCCTTAGAACCAGTGTACCTGTGTACAGATTCAGACCATGCCAGATTACAACTCTACCACATCCACAAGCAACACACTCAAAGGGTGGACTGGGTGAGTATAAAAGACTCACTGAATCAAGTCCTGCTCCATAGGGATGTCTTCTGCACAGTAGCTCATCCACTATAGTCTCAGCTGGTCTTCACAGCCAACTGGCCTGGGGGTCATTTCCTCCAAGTGATACCAACAGCAATCAAGGCTCAACTACAATAAGACAGGCACACAACCCACACAGGGACATACCTATTGTGCCAAGCTCAGGTGACTGGGAAGGATGAGCCACTGGGCCCTACAGGACACCTACTACACAAGACTACTCTATCAATTCCAGGACACATAGCAGCTCTACCTAATACATAGAAACAAACACAGGGAAGCAGCCAAAATGTGGAGATAAAGAAACAGGTCACAAATGAAAGAACAGAAGAAATCTCTAGAAAAGGAACTAAATGAAATGGTAGCAAGAAAACTACTACATACAGAGTTCAAAACAACAGTTATAAGGATGCTCAAGGAACTTAATAAGAGCTTCAAGGATTTCAGTGAGAATGTCAAGAACTTAGTGGAAATTTCAAGGAAATTAGTGAGGACATCAAAGACATGAAAAGGGACCAATCAGAAATAAAGGATACACAAACTGAAATGAAGATTAATTTGCAGGGCAGTAACAGTAGAGTAGAGGACAGCAAGAATCAAATCAGTGATTTGGAATATGATGAAGCAAAAAATATCCAATCAGAAGAGCAAAAAGAAAAAAGAATTTAAAAAAATGAAGTATGGAACCTCTGGGACAACTTCAAGCATACCAACATTCTCATCATGGGGGTGCCAGAAGGAAAAGACAGAGAGCAAGAAATTGAAACTTATTTGAAAAAGTAATGACATAACACTTCCCTAACTTGGTAGAGGAAATAGACATAAAAGTCCAGGAAGTTCAGAGAATCACAAACGAGATGAACCCAAAGAGGCCCACACCAAGACACATCATAATTAAAATGCCAAAGGTTAAAGTCAGAGAAGCAGCAAGAGAAAAGCAATTAGTTACCTACAAGGAACACCCATATGACTTCCAGCTGATTTTCCAGCAGAAACTTTGCAGGCCACAAGAGAGTGGCAAGAAATATTCAAAGTGATGAAAAACAAGGACATACAACCAAGATTACTCTACCCAGCAAAGCTATAATTTAGAATTAAAGGTCAGATAAAGATCTTCACAGAAAAAAAAAGTTAAGGTGTTCATCACCACCAAGCCAGTATTATAAGAGATGGTAAAGGGTCTTCTTTCAGAAGAAGAAAAAAATAAATAAAAAATATGAACAATAAAATGGCAATAAATATATATGTATCAATAATTGAATCTAAAAGTAAAAATAAACAAACAAGCCCTAACCGGTTTGGCTCAGTGGATAGAGCGTCAGCCTGCAGACTAAAGGGTCCCAGGTTCGATTCTGGTCAAGGGCATGTACCTTGGTTGCGGGCATATCCCCAGTGGGGGGGGGGGGTGCAGGAGGCAGCTGATCGATGTTTCTCTCTCATTGATGTTTCTAACTTTCTATCCCTCTCCTTTCCTCTCTGTAAAAAATCAATAAAATATATTTTTAAAAATAAATAAAAATAAACAAACAAGCATTCTAATGAACAAAATAAACTGTTGAATAAAATAGAATCAGAGGCATGGAAACATGAATAGACAGATGAATCTCAGAGGTAAGTGGGGAGGTGGATGGGACTAGATTAACCAAATAACTTATATGCATACAGTATATCTATTACCTATGGACACAGACAATAAGGTGGTGAAACTCTGAGGTGGGGTGGGATATGGGTGGAGGGGGGCAATAAGGGGAATAAATGGAGGCATCTGTAATACTCTCAACAACAAAGATATAATAAAAGTATTTAAGTTAAATTACAGATAAGTTTAGTATTACAGTTAGTGTAATGACTAAGATTAGGTTATGTTTAATGTTAGAGTTATGGTTAGGTTTAGAGTTAGATTTAGAATCCGGGTTAGAGTGATAATTGAGTTTATGTTTGTTTGTTTTTGGTAGTTCTCACCCAAGGATATTTTTCCATTGAGTGGAAGGGAGAGGGAGAGACAGAGAGAAACATCGATATGAGAGAGATAGATTGGTTGCCTCTTGCATGTGCCCTGACCAGGGTGATAGAGCCTGCAACCGAGATATATGCTCTTCACTGGAATTGAACTGGGACCCATCAGTCCACAGGCTGACACTTTATCCACTGAGACAAACTGGCTAGGGCAGGATTGAATTTATGATTAGCATGTTTACATTGGAGATAAAATTAGGGTTATGGTTTTGATAAGCATTAGCTTTTTGGGTTAGTGTTATATATTTTCTTTTTTATATTAAGTTTATTGGGGTCACATTGGTTAATAAGATGATATAGGTTTCAAGTTGTACTGGCATTTCTTTGCCATTTCATCATATTACTAGTGGTAGAGTAAGGACTTTTCTTTCTAGCTTCTGACATCATAAAAATAATAACTTAGGGACTGAAAAGATGGTGACCAGCAAGAAGGTAGGGAGGGAGAGTGTGTGAGAGAGTGAGGGAGCGATAGAGGAGTGTGTGGACGTGGTGTGTGTGTGTGTGTGTGTGTGTGTGTGTGATAGGGACAGTCAGATCCTGTGGGTATTCCAGGGGGTTGCCAAACCAGGCAGTCTTGGATGGTAAAACCCTGCTTCCACTGCAAACAATCTGGGGAGGACACCACCAGCACATAAACCACACCATCTTGAATAACAGAGCTGCTTGAGACTAGGAACCTAGCCTCACCACCATCCATTATGGTCTCAGACACAAACCAGGACCCTACAGCCACTCAGGTAAAAGACCTGGGACCACAGCTGCATACCCAGGGACACCAAGATTCCAGGCACCTGGCCGTGGATTTCTGTGAGTCACAGAGCCAATCCCTGTCCCCGCCAGCATGCTGTAACAGCATAGTAACTTCTAGACCCTCTCCGCATACGCAGGCCTCCTGCCCACAGAGGGAGGCTGAATTTGAGCCTTTGTGTACAGATATGGGGAGTTTGTTTCCTGTAGCTCGCACTCCCATGAACAGACCCCACACTCCCACAGAGGGACTGTGCTGGGTTTGAGCCTGGGTGCACAGACATGAGGAGTTTGTTACCCACAGTGCATACTCCCGCGAACAGACCTCAGGCCCACTCAGGGAAGCTGTGTCAACTAACTTTGATTCTGGGTGAAGGCACATGAAATCTGTCTCCTGGAGCTCAGGGCAGCTGTGAAACCTGGTCGCCCAAGCAGACCGGGGACCTTCATTCTCCATGCAAGAGGTAGCACTGAGCACCAGTGACTTGACTCTGTTTCTCATCACCTATGCATGGGATCCCTAATTCTGAGTACATGCACACTAAGGCCCAGTGACTCCAATACTCGACACATGCACACACAGGGACCTGATTCTCAGCCTGAGGCCATACCAAGTGACAGACTCAAATACTCAATTCTCAGTGTGGACACAGGGGGACAGTGACTCCTGGCGTGCACTAGGGGACTCTGATTTTTGGGACACAATGGCAGGGTCTCTTTTTCATCACGGCACAGGCAGTGTCCCTGATTCTAGGTGTACACATGAGGCCGCACTGAGCACCAGTGACTCTGATTCTGGGCAAGTGGGCCTCCCACAGACCCACATCATCCACACGTCTGGGTGTCAGAACCCTTCAGTGACACTTAGGTGGAACAAAGCTCCGACAGCACACGGCCCAGACCACCACAACTCGGTGATTGGACACTCTGGTGATAGTTAGAATGGGGAGACAATGAAACAATCCACAGAGGAAAGAAAAATAGGAATCGCCAAGAAAGGAAATAAGTGAAACTGAGGCATGCAACATAACAGAAAAAGAATTCAGAGTAATGGTCGTACAGATCATAAACCAGATGGATGAGAATATCAACAACCTAAGCAAAAACCAGGAAGAAATCAAAAGTGATAAGGCTACAATAAAAAACGCCATGGAAGGTTTCAACAGTAGACTAGAAGAAGCAGAGGACCGAATTAGTGAGTTAGAATATAAGGTAGAGAAGCCCAATCTGAACAGCAATGGGAGAAAATATTAAAAAGCAGGAGGAGAGCCTAAGGGAGCTTGAGGACAACTCAAAATGAAGTAACATACATATAATAGGGGTGCCAGAAGGACAAGAAGAGTAGCAAGATTTAGAGAATCTATTTGAAGAAATAATAACAGAAAACTTCCCTGATATGGGGAAGAAAAAGTTACACAAGTACAGAGAGTGCCAAACAACATGAATTCCAAAAGAGCCACACCAAGACACGTCATAATTACAATGTCAAATGTTAACAACAAAGAGAGAATATTAAAGGCTGCAAGAGAGAGACAGAGAGTTACCTACAAAGGATCCACCATCAGATTATCAAACGATTTCTCAACAGAAACACATCAAGCTAGAAGGGAATGGAAGGAAGTATACAAAGTGATGCAAAGCAAAGGACTGAGTCCAAGAATACCCTATCCAGCAAAACTATCAATAAAAATTGAAGGGGAAATCAGGAGCTTCACAGACAGAAAAAAAAAAAATGGCTAAGGGAATTTATCACTACCAAGCCAGCAATGCAAGAAATGCTAAAGGGAATGCTGTAAAAAGAAAAAATAGCCCCAATCGGTGCAAACATGTGGAATCAAAGGAACTCTTCACTGCACCAAGGAAAGGTCAGATTTTGCCTGGGATAAGGAGAGAGAGAACTACATAAACAGACATCCAGAAAAGAGAGACAATAGGGAGACAAAAAAAAACAGCCCCCATAGGAAAGAAAAGCAGGCATCACCAGAAAAGGAAGTAAACGAATTAGAGGCAAGCAACCTATCAGAGAAAGAATTCAGAGAAATGGTCATAAGATGGCTGAAAAGAATGGAAGACAAATTCAACAATATGAGTAAGAACCAAGAGGAAATGAAGAAGAACCAAGAAGAAATGAAAAATGACATCGCTTCTGTAAAGAACTCAATAGAAAGCATCAAGAGTAGACAAGAAGAAGCAGAGGACAGCATAAGTGAGCTAGAAGACAGGATGGAAAAAAAATACCCAAGTAGAGCAGCTTCTAGAAAAAAAATTAGAAAGCAGGAGGAGAGCCTAAGGGAACTTTGGGACAACACAAAACAAAACAACATCCGAATAATAGGGGTTCCAGAAGGAAAGGAAACTGGGCAAGGAATAGAAAACCTGTTTGAATAAATAATGACAGAAAACTTCCCTGATATAGGGAAGAAAAAACATACACAAATCCAAGAAGCTCACAGAGTCCCAAGCAAAATGAACCCCAAAAGACTGACACCAAGGCACATTATAAATAAATTGGCAAACACCAATGACAAAGTAAGAATCTTCAAAGCAGCCAGAGAGAGACAGAAAGTAACCTACAAAGGATCCCCCATCAGACTAGCAACTGATTTCTCAAAAGAAACTCATCAGGCCAGAAGGGAATGGAATGAAATATACAAAGTCATGCAAAGGAAGGGTCTGAATCCAAAAATACTGTACCCAGCAAGGTTATCAATAACAATTGAAAGTGAAATCAGGAGCTTCACAGACAAAAAAGGACTAAGGGAATTTATCACCACCAAACCAGCAATGCAAGAAATGCTAAAGGGTCTGCTATAAAAAAAAAAAAAGAAATAGGAAGCAAAGAAGGAACACAGGGGTATAGAAAAAAAATGGTGACAAATAAGTACCTATCAATAATAACTTTAAGTGTAAATGGACTGAATGCCCCAATCAAAAGACATAGGGTAACGGATTGGATAAGAAAACAAAACCCATATATCTGCTGTCTACAGGAAACCCACTTCAGAAAAAAAGATGCATACAGACTGAGAGTGAAGGGATGGAAAAAGTTTTTCCAGGCGAATGGAAATGAAAAAGAAAAGCTGAGGTAGCAATACGTATATCTGACAAATTAGATCTCAAAGTGAAGGACATAATAAGAGATAATGAAGGCCACTTCATAATACTAAAGGGAGCAATCCAACAAGAAGAAATAACTCTGGTAAACATATACGCACCCAATACAGGAGCACCTAAATACATAAAAAAAAACTGGCAGACATCAAAGGAGAGATTGACAGAAATACAACCATAGTAGGAGATGTTAATACCCCACTATCACCATTGGACAAATCCTCTAAACAAAAAATCAGCAAAGAAACATCAATCCTAAATGACTCACTAGACCAGATGGAATTAATCGACATCTTCAGAACATTTCACCCCAAAGACACAGAATATACATTCTTCTCAAGTGAACATGGGTCATTTTCAAAGATAGACCATATGTTAGGACATAGGAAAAGTCTCTCCAAGTTTAAGAAGATAGAAATCATATCAAGCATCTTCTCAGATCACAGTGGCATAAAACTGGAAATCAACTACAATAAAAACAATCCACAGAAATCAAATACATAGAGACTAAACAGCATGCTATTAAACAATGACTGGGTTACCACAGACATCAAGGAAGAAATAAAAAACATCACGGCAACGAATGACAATGAAAACAGAACAATCCAAAATCTATGGGACACAGCGAAAGCAGTCTTGAGAGGGAAGTTCATAGCTCTACAAGCCTATTGCAAAAAACAAGAAACAATGGTAATAAATTACCTAACCCTACAACTCAAAGAGTTAGAGAGAGAGCAACAAGAAAAGCCCAGTGTAAGCAGAAGGAAGGATATAATAAAGATCAGAGCAGAGATAAATGACATAGAGACCAAAAAAACAATACAAAAGATTAACAAAACCAAGAGCTGGTTCTTTGAAAGGATAAACAAGATTGATGAACCTCTAGCGAGGCTCACCAAGAAGCAAAAAGAGAGGACCCAAATAAACAAAATCAGAAATGAAAGAGGTGAAATAACAACAGGCCCCACAGAAATACAAAGGATTGTCAAAAAATACTATGAAAAACTCTATTTAAACAAACTGGACAACCTGGAGGAAATGGACATGTTCCTAGAAAAATATAACTTCCAAAAATCAATCAGAAATAATCTAAACAGTTCAACAGGCCAGTAACTATGGAAGAAATTGAAGCAGTCATCAAAAAGCCTCTGGCTAACAAAAGCCTGGGGCCAGACGGCTTCACAGGAGAGTTTTACCAAACATTCAAGGAAGAACTAAAACCTATCCTCCTCAGACTATTCTAAAAAATTCAAGAAGAAGGAACACTTCCAAGCTCCTTCTATGAAGCCAGCATCACCCTAATACCAAAACCAGATAAAGACAACACAATGAAAGAGAATTACAGGCCAGTATCCCTCATGAACATAGATGCCAATATCCTCAACAAAATTCTAGCAAATCGGCTCCAGCAGTACATCAGAAAGATCATACACCATGACCAAGTAGGATTTATCCCAGGAATGCAAGGATGGTACAATAT
Organism: Ia io; assembly: GCA_025583905.1. Classification (NCBI taxonomy): domain Eukaryota; kingdom Metazoa; phylum Chordata; class Mammalia; order Chiroptera; family Vespertilionidae; genus Ia; species Ia io. The sequence continues at coordinate 38,350,627 of JAJQQW010000001.1, forward strand.
CCGCAAATCAATAAATGCGATACATCACATAAACAAATTGAGAGATAAAAATCACTTAGTCATATGAATTCATGCAGAAAAAGAATTTGACAAAATCCAACACCCTTTCTTGATAAAAACTCTCAACAAGGTGGGAATAGAAGGATCATACCTCAACATAATAAAAGCTATATATGATAAACCCACAGCAAACATCATACTCAATGGGCAAAAACTAAAACCATTTCCCCTAAGAACAGGAACAAGACAGGGATGCCCACTCTCACCACTCCTGTTTGACATAATACTGGAAGTATTAGCTATAGCAATTAGACAAGAAGAAGAAATAAGAGGCATCCAAATTGGAAAAGAACAAGTAAAGCTGTCCTTATTTACAGATGACATGATATTGTACATAAAAATCCCAAAAGACTCCATCAAAAAACTAATAGACTTAATAAATGAATTCGGCAGAGTAGCAGGATACAAAATTAACTCCAATAAATCTATGGCATTTCTATACACCAATAGTGAACTTACAGAAAGAGAGACTAAAAAAGCAATCCCATTTACCATCGCACCAAAAAAATTAAGATACCTAGGAATAAACTTAACTAAGGAGGTAAAAGACCTATACACTGAAACAGGACACTGAAAAAAGAGATAGAGGAAGACGTAAACAGATGGAAGAACATACCATGTTCATGGATTGGTAGAATCAACATCATTACAATGTCAATACTACCCAAAGCAATCTACAGAATCAATGCACTCCCCATTAAAATACCAATAGCATATTTCACAGACCTAGAAAGAACTCTCCAAAAATTCATCTGGAATGAAAAAAGACCCCGAATAGCGACACCAATCCTGAGAAAGAATAATAAAGTAGTAGGGTTCTCAATACCAGACTTCAAGCTGTATTACAAAGCCACTGTTCTCAAAACTGCCTGGTACTGGCACATGAACAGACATATAGATCAATGGAACAGAATAGAGAACGCAGGTATTGACCGAAACCACTATGCTCAATTAATATTTGACAAAGGAGGCATGAACATACAATGGAGTCAAGACAGTCTCTTTAATAAATGGTGTTGGGAAAATTGGACAGATACACGCAAAAAAATGAAATTAGATCACCAACTTACACCATACAAAAAATTAACTCAAAATGGATACAGGACTAAACATAAGATGGGAAACCATAAAAGTACTAGAGGAATACACAGGCAACAAAATCTCAGACACATGTCAAAAGAACTTCTTCACTGACACTACCCCTAGGGCAATGGAAGCTAAAGAGAAAATTAACAAATGGTACTACATCTAAATAAAAAGCCTTTGCACAGCAAAAGAAACCATCAACAAAACAACAAGAAAGCCCACTCTATGGGAGAACATAATTGCAAATGCTATCACTGATAAAGGTTTAATCTCCAACATGTACAGTCAGCTTATGCAACCTAATAAAAGGAAGGTAAATGATCCAATAAAAAAAATGGGCAACGGACCTAAATAGAATCTTTTCAAAAGAAGACAGAAGGAAGGCGAAGAGACACATGAAAACATGCTCAAAGTCACTAATTATCCAAGAGATGCAAATCAAAACGACAATGCGGTACCATGTCACACCTATCAGAATGGCTATCATCCACAAATCAACAAACAAGTGTTGGCGAGGATGCGGAGCAAAAGGAACCCTCGTGCACTGCTGGTGGGAATGCAGACTGGTGCAGCCACTGTGGGTAACAGTATGGCATTTCCTCAAAAAGTTAAGAATGGAACTCCCATTTGACCCAGTAATCCCACTCCTGGGAATATATCTGAAGAAACTAGAAACACCAATCAGAAAGGATATATGCACCCCTATGTTCATAGTAGCACAATTTACAATAGTTAAGATTTGGAAACAGCCTAGGTGCCTGTCAGCAGATGACTGGATCAGAAAACTGTGGTACATCTACACAATGGAATAGTATGCTTCCATAAAAAAGAAGGAATTCTCATCATTTGCAGCAACCTAGATGGAATTGGAGAACATTATGCTAAGTGAAATAAGCCAGTCAACGAAAGAAAAATACCACATGATCTCACTCATTTGTGGATAATAAAGAACATTATAAACTAATGAACAAATCGATAGATACAGAGACAGTAAAGCATCAAACAGACTGTCAAATTACAGGGGGAAGTTTAGGGAGAGATGAGGGAGATTACAGATCAACCGAAGGTCTTGTATGCATCCATATAAGCATAACCAATGGAGGCAAAACTCTGGGGAGAGGGCATGTATGGCAGTGGTGTGGGGGGGACAATGGTAAGATATGTACACATATAATACCGTAATAAAAAATTTTTAAAAAAATTTAAAAAAAGAAGAAATAGAATGGGAAGAAGGAACACAGGCATAAATTACAGTAATGGCTACAATCAAGTACCTATCAATAATAACATTAAATATAAATGGATTAAATGCTCCAATCAAAAGACATCGAGTGACTGAATGGATAATAAAACATGACCCATATATATGCTGTCTACAGGTAATTCACCTCAGAACAAGGGACTTATACAGATTGAAAGGGAAGGGATGGAAAAATATCTATCAGGAATATGGAAATGAAAAAAAAGCAGGGGTAGCAATACTTATATCTCATAAAATAGACCTCAAAGTGAAGACCATAACAAGAGACAAGTAAGGCCACTTCATAATTCTAAAGAGACCTATACAACAAGAGGATATAACTCTGGTAAACATTTATGCACCCAATGCAGGAGCATCCAAATACATAAAAAAAACTTCTAGAAGATATCAGGGGTGAGATTGACAGCAAAATAGTCATAATAGGAGACTTTAATACCCCATTAACATCACTGGATTAATCCTCTACACAAAAAAAATTAGCAAAGAAGCCTCAATCCTAAACGACTCACTAGTTGACATCTTCAGAACATTCCACACCAAAACTAAAGAACATACATTCTTCTCAAGTGCACATGGGACATTTTCAAAGATAGACCACATATTGGGATACAGGCAAAGTCTCTCCAAATTCAAGAGGATTGAAATCATATCAAGCATCTTCTCAGATCACAATGGCATAAAATTAGAAATCAACTACAGTAAAAACAATCACGAAAATTCAAACACTTGGAGGCATAATAGCATACTATTAAACAATGAGTGGATTACCAAAGAGATCAAAGAAGAAATAAAAAACATCCTGGAAAAAAATGACAATGAAAACACAACAATCCAAAATCTTTGGGACACAGCAAAAGTAATCCTGAGAGGGAAGTTCATACCATTACAGGCCTACCTCAAAAAACAAGAAAAACTGGTAATAAACCATCTAACTCTGCAACTTGAAGAATTAGAAATAGAGCAACAAGAAAAGCCCAGTGTGAGTAGAAGGAAGGAAATAATAAAGATTGGAGCAGAAATAAATGACATAGAGACCAAAAAATACAATACAAAAGATCAATGAAACCAAGAGCTGGTTCTTTGAAAGGATAAACAAGATTCATGTACCTCTAGCCAGGCTCACCAAGAAGCAAAGAAAGAGGACCCCAATAAACAAAATCAGAAACGAAAGAGGTGAAATAACAACAGACCTCACAGAAATACGAAGGATTGTTAAAAAATACTATGAGCAACTCTACTCCAACAAACTGGTCAACTGAGAAGAAATGGACATATTCCTAGAAAAATGTGATCTTCTAAAACCCAACCAGGAGGAATCAAAAAATCTGAATAGGCTGAAAACTATGGATGAAATTGAAGCAGTAATCAAAAAACTTCCAACAAACAAAAGCCCTGGACCAGACGGCTTCACAGGGGAGTTTTATCAAACATTCAAAGAAGAAATAAAACATATCTTCATCAGACTATTCCAAAAAATTCAAGAGGAAGGAACAATTCCAAGCTCTTTCTACGAAGTCAGAATGACCCTAATCCCAAAACCAGATAAAGACAATACAAAGGAAGAAATTACAGGTCAATATCCCTTATGAACATAGACACCAATATTCTCAACAAAATTCTAGCAAATTGAATCCAGCAATCCATTAGAAAGATAATGCACCATGACCAAGTGGGATTTATTCCGGGGATGCAAGGATGGTACAATATCCGCAAATCAATAAATGTGATACACCATATAAACAAACTGAGAGATAAAAACCATATAATCATAGCCATTGATGCAGAAAAAGCATTTGACAAAATCCAACACCCATTCTTTATAAAAATTCTCAGCAAGGTGGGAATAGAAGGATCATACCTCAACATAATAAAAGCCATATGTGAAAAAACCCATAGCCAACATCATACTCAATGGCCAAAAACTAAAATCAATTCCCCTAAGAACAGGAGCAAGACAGGGATGCCCACTATCACCACTCCTTTTCGACATAGTACTGGAAGTACTAGCCATTGTGATCAGATAAGAAGAAGAACTAAAAGGTATCCAAATTGGAAAAGAAGAAGTAAAACTGTCCTTATTTGCAGATGACATGATATTGTACATATAAAACCCCAAAGACTCCATCCAAAAACTACTAGATCTAATAAATGAATTTGGCAATGTAGCAGGATACAAAATTAACACCCAGAAGTCTATGGCTTTTCTATACACCAATAATGAACTCAAAGAAAGAGAAATTTAAAAAGCAATCCCATTTACCATTGCATCAAAAAATTAAGATAGCTAGGAATAAACTTAACCAAGGAGATAAAGGACCTATACTCAGAAAATTTCAGGATGCTGAAAAAAGAGATAGAGGAAGACATGAACAAATGGAAGAATATACCAAGTTCATGGATTGGTAGAATCAACATAATTAAATTGTCCATACTACCCAAAGCAATCTATAAATTCAAAACAATCCCCAATAAAATACCAATGGCACACTTCAAAGACCTAGGACAAATTCTCCAAAGATTCATCAAGAATAAAAAAAAAGACCCCGAATAGCTGCAGCAATCATGAGAAAGAAGAACAATGTGGGAGGGATCACAATACCAGATATCAAGCTATACTACAAAGCCATTGTTCTCAAAACTGCCTGGTACTGGCACAAGAACAGACATATACACCAGTAGAACAGGAAAGAGAACCCAGAAATCGACACAAGCCATTATCTTCAATTACTATTTGACAAAGGAGGCAAGAGCATACAATGTAGTCATGACAGTCTCTTCAATAAATGGTGTTGGGAAAAGTGGACAGATACATGCAAAAAAATGAAACTAGATCACCAACTTACACCATACACAAAAATAAACTCAAAATGGATAAAGGACTTAAAAGTAAGATGAGAAAACACAAAAATCTTAGAATAAGCCATAGGCACCAAAATACGAGACATTTATCATAGCAATATATTTAACGATACAGCTCCTAGGGCAATGGAAACTAAGGAGAAAATAAACAAATGGGACTACATCAAAATAAAAAGCTTCTGCACAGCAAAAGAAACCATCAACACAACAAAAAGAAAGCCCACTGTATGGGAAAACATATTTGCCAATGTTATCTCCAATAGGGGTTTAATCTCCAACATCTACAGGGAACTTGTACAACTTAATAAAAGGAAGATAAGCAATCCAATAAAAAAATGGGCAAAAGACCTAAATAGTCACTTTTCGAAAGAGGATATTTATAAAGCCAAGAGTCATATGAAAACATGCTCAGAGTCACTAATCATCTGAGAGATGCAAATCAAAACAACAATGTGGTACCACCTCACACCTGTCAAAATGGCTATCATCAACAAATCAACAAACGACAAATGCTGGAGAGGATGCGGAGGAAAAGGAGCCCTTCTTCACTGCTGGTGGGAATGCAGACTGGTGCAGCCATTGTGGAAAACAGTATGGTGTTTCCTCAAAAATTTAAAAATGGAACTGCCATTTGACCCAGTAATACCACTTCTAGGACTATATCCCAAGAATACAGAAACACCAATGAGAAAGGATATATTCACCCCTATGGTCATAGCAGCACAATTTACAATAGCTAAGATTTGGAAACAGCCTAAGTGCCCATCAACAGATGAGTGGATTAGAAAACTATGCTACATATACACAATGGAATACTACGCTGCTATATAAAAGAAGGAATTCTTACCATTTGCAACAGCATGGATGGAACTGGAGGGCATTGTGCTAAGTGAAATAAGCCAGTCAATGAAAGAAAAATACCACATGATCTCACTCATTTATGAATAATAAAGAACGATATAATCTGAGGAACAAAAAGATGGATACAGAGGCAGAGAAGCATTGAGTAGACTGTCAAACTACAGCGGGAAGACTGGGGAGGGTTGGGGGGAGGTAAGAGATCAACCGAAGGACTTGTATGCATGCATATAAGCATAACCAATAGCGCAAGACACTGGTGTGGGGGTGAGTGCATGTGCCGGGGGAGAGGGGAGGCTGGGGGAAGGTCAACGGGGCAAAAAAGGAGACATATGTACTACTATTTGTAATACTTTAAACAATAAAATTAAATTAAAAATAACAATAATAACTTAGGTAGAGAGAGTGATTTTTTTAAAAAAATTTTCAAACAAGCATTGAGTTCCTATTTTGTGTTAAGTACTCTGCTAAGTCCAATAAGGGATACAAAAATGAAGAAGGCTATCCCTTTCTTGAGAGAATCATAATTCAATAAGAAATAAATGACATTTACACAAATATCTATAAGGTCATGATTTAGAGAAATACAAAGAAAGTGCAGGAGATATATTTCTAATTTGGATGAGCACGAAAGGGATCAGAGAAAGACATTTAAGTGGGGTTCTGAATGATTAGTAATATCCAAGTATCTAAGTGTAGGAGAAAGAGCATTCCAAACTAGGGAAAGTTTGAGACATGTTAGAAATGTGATTAAGTATCCATGAAAGGTATTAACGGCAAATAATTTTGGAAAGATCATTGAAAAACTTATCAATGAGGTTAAGTTGAATAAAATGAAATTATAGTGAACTATAGGCCCAGTGTATGAAATTTGTAGGGTCCCTAACAACAGCCGGCCTTCCCCTAGCCACCTGCCACCTCAGCTGCCTGCTAGAGCCTCCCTCCCTTCCCCTGGCCGGCCCTGCCCCCTGGTCAAACTCCCAGACAAACTCCTAGTGGAGGGGCCAATTTGCATACTACACTTTTATTATATAGGATAGTTACACCTGTATGTGAATGAGAGTGGAATATATCAATATGGCATATTTTATCAAGATTATCTCATCTGTAAATATATTATACAGATGTCTTAATGTTTTATTTCTGATCTTTTATGTGACATTTGAGATGTAAGGGGTTTCATTTGGAAATGAATGATAGAAGACCTCAGGAGAATTGCATTAAATTTAGTGCATTATAGCAAGCCAGTCAAAGTGATGAGGGTATGGAGTGGGAAATTTTTGTAATTGCATCAATTAAAAAGAAAGTCATTATTATGCAGTTATTTTATTTACTTCAAAACTATATTTAGCAATACTGTATTTTGCAAATTGGTGATAAATTTAATAGACTCATTATTGAAACTAGGTCAAGAAGGGAAAACTGATCTTATGAATGAATTGCTGTTCATAAAAAAATTCTGCCATTGATGTTCAAGTGGTCCATTTTCCTCCAAGAAAGATGATTTACTTATTTGGCTTTCAGCCCTCATGTCTGAGTCCAAGAATCAACACAGTTCAATAGAAAAAGGGCCAAATGAACAAAGATTTAATAGAGCATTTGGCTTAAGTTTCAGTTTATGAAGAATGTGTTTTTTTCTGTGTTTGCACAATGAATTGGGACCATAAATTTTAATACCAAGTAATGTAACACCAAGTATACCAAGTTAAATTACATATTTTCCCTAATTGAAAAAATAAAATCACATAAAGTGGAGGAGCTAGTGCAGAAATGTAGCTCAGCTCTTAGAATGGTTGCTTCAGCTATTTAATTGATCAGTAGCAAGCTGATTTTGTTAAGGGGAAAACATTCTGATATAAACACACCTCACATTTAATTTCAGAAGTCTTTGAGTATATAACTAAGTTAACTTACACCTACACAATAAATGATGACTTTGAAATATATGCTGACTGTGACTTGAAATAAAGTTTGAATGTAGGAAAAAATAAACATTATGATTATGTGATTTTTGTCTCTCAATTTGTTTATGTGGTGTATCACATTCATTGATTTGCAGATATTGTACCAGCCTTGCATCCCCGGAATAAATCCCACTTAATCATGGTGTATGATTTTTCTAATGTAATGTTGGATCTGATTTGCTAGAATTTTGTTGAGGATTTTAGCATCTATGCTCATGAGGGATATTGGCCTGTAGTTCTCTTTCACTGTGTTGTCTTTATTTGGTTTGAGGATTAGGGTAACACTGGCTTCATAGAAAGAGCTTGGAAGTGTGCCTTCCTCTTGAATTTTTTGGAATACTATGAGGAGGATAGGTTTTAGTTCTTCTTTGAATGCTTGGTAGAACTCCCCTGTAAAGCTGTCCAGACCAGGGATTTTGTTTGCTGGAAGATTTTTGATCGATGTTTCAATTTCTTTGGTTGTTATCGGCCTATTCAGGTTTTTTTTATTCTTTCTGATTGAGTTTTGGAAGATCGTATTTTTCTAAGAATATGTCCATTTTGTCTGCGTTGTCCAGTTTGTTGGAGTAGAGTTGTTCATAGTATTTTTTTTTTATAATTCTTTGTATTTTCTGTGGGGTCAGTTGTTACTTCATCTCTTTCATTTCTGATTTTGTTTATTGGGGTCCTCTCTCTTTGTTTCTTGGTGAGCTTGGGTAGAGGTTCATCAATCATATTTACCCTTTCAAAGAACCAGCTCTTGGTTTTATTGATCTTTTGTATTGGGTTTTTTTGTTTGTTTGTTTTTGGTCTCTATGTCATTTATTTCCACTCTGGTCTTATTATGTCCTTCTTCCTACTTACTCTGGGCTTTTCTTGTTGATATCTTTCTAATTCTTTAAGTTGCAGGGTTAGATAATTTATTTCCATTTTTTTCTTGTTTTTTGAGGTAGGCCTGAACTTCCCTCTCAGGACTGCTTTCCTTGTGTCCCATAGACTTTGGTTTGTTGTGTTTTCATTGTCATTTGTTACCAGGATGCTTTTTATTTCTTCTTTGATCTTTTCAGTAACCCAATCATTGTTTAATAGCATGTTATTTAGTTTGCAAGTGCTTTTTTTCATTGTTTTTATTGTAGTTGATTTCTAATTTTATGTTGTTGTGATCTGAGAAGATGCCTGATATGATTTCTATCTTCTTGAATTTGAAGAGACTTTGCCTGTGTCACAATATGTGGTCTATCTTTGAAAATGTCCCATGTGCACTTGAGAAGAATGTATAATCTGTTGCTTTGGGATGAAATGTTCTGAAGATGTCAATTATTTCCATCTGATCTAGTTGGTCATTTAGAATTGCTGTTTCTTTTCTGGCTTTTTGTTTACAGGATTTATCCAGTGGTGTCAATGGGTGATTAAGGTCTCCTACTATGATTGTATTGCTGTAGATCTCTCCCTTGATATCTTCCAGAAGTTTGTGTTTTTTTTTATGTATTTGGGTGCATATATGTTTACCAGAGTTAAATCCTCTTGTTGAACCCATCCCTTTAGTATTATGAAGTGACCCTCCTTATCTCTTGTTATGGCCTCACTTTGTGGTCTAATTTGTCAGATATAAGCATTGCTATCCAAGCTTTGTTTTCATTTCCAATGGGCTGAAAAAATTTTACCATCTTTCACTATTAGTTTGTGTGAGTCCTTTGTTCTGAGGTGGGGCTCTTGTAGACAGTATATGGGTATATGAGGCAGCCAGTTAATTTTTCTCTCATCAATGTTTCTCCTTTTCTCTCTTCTCTCTCTCAATCAATAAAAACATATTGATTCTTTACCTGCTCCCCCATTGTTATTTGACTAGTGCCTGTGGCCTCAGACACCTTGAAAAATTTAAAAACTGATTTCTTTCTTTCAATAGCATATTTGTAGGTGGGAAATATAGACAAAAAATACCCTTATTTTATGAGCAAAAAATAATGGTATATAGACAATTTTTTAAATAGCCAAACTTCCAAAATAAAATATGTAATAGTTGCTATACACACCTCCAGATCACCATCAAGCCGTCTGCATTTCCTTAAACACTGACATAACACCTGGATGCAATTAATTTATACCATCCAAGTAAAAATTTCCTATAATTATAGGGCGTTGACCTACCCTGACATATCTTTGTGTGACAACTCCAAAGATAATGGTACTGCACACTTTCCACTAAAATATTTGGAAAATATTTTCTGCCAAACCAAACCAAATAAAAATAACAGAAGTTTAGAGGAAAATACAAAATAAGATTTGGAGGACTACATATTATTTCATCTATATTTTTATTGAGTGAATATGAATTTATAGAAAAATAATTGAAAGCATAGCAATTTCCAACTAAGGTATGTTAATCTCCTCTTAAGTCATACCTTGCACTGTAAAACCTCAAATCTGGCTCAATTTTGTAATTATAACCCAACATCTCATTAATTTCAACCAAAGCATGGATGATTTTAAGGTGCAGATTTTTATTCATTATAACATAGGCTGCTAAACTCATTGCATCACACATTTGGAACAAAAATTATCTACAGCTACCTATGGTTTGTGATTGTGTGAGTGTGTGTATAAATTATATAATATTGTATCCCTTTTTGGCTCCAGAAAATTTTCTTTTTAATCACAGAAAGCTACCTGCTGAAGGGCTCTAGCAAGAAAAAATTTTCCAAAGGAGTTTAGGTCATCATTTTTCCCTTTAGGAAGGAAGGAATGTAGGGGGAAGGGAGGGAGAGAAAGATGACAGATAGATAGATAGATAGATAGATAGATAGATAGATAGATAGATAGATGATAGATAGATGACAGATAGATAGATGATAGATAGATAGATAGATAGATAGATAGATAGATAGATAGATAGATAGATATAGATAGATTATAGATAGATAGATGATAGATAGATAGAGAGATAGATAGATAGATAGATAGATAGATAGATAGATAGATAGACAGATAGATAGACAGATAGATAGAAAACCAACTCTTATTGCTATCCAATGAGTCATGAATCTCTGGAAGCCTGAAGAATAAAAGCCATAAAATTACAGTGGGAACAAAGGCATAGATGAGGCTCTGAAACATTATTGCATTTTTTAAAAAAAATTTCTGATTCCTGACTTAACTAGAGTATCACCTGGATCAGAAACAGTGAAACTAAACTGAAGGTAAGGCAAATTATGACTTTTCCTCAATGATCAACAATAATCATTTAAGCTACTTTGTGCATCAAATTTCTTAGATTCTGATGTGCCCAAGAATTACATCATGTTTCCTGTTCTTCAATCTCTATGTCTTTATGTACATGGATGGGACATGCTTATAACAGAAACTGTATTTAGAATATAATTAATGTTTAGGTATTAATGCTACACAAATCCTACAAATAGAAAATGATTTTTGGACAATCTTTTCTTTCATTCTTATAATTCAATGAGAGAGAAAACACAATTAACACTTGTGACCCATATACAGATCTACTGTAAAATAAAATATCTTAAAATTTAAAAGTGCATTATATACATATAATTTTAGTAGAAAGAAGACTGGTATATGAATTTTAGATTCAAGTATAGAATATTTGTGTACTCCTAATGCTGAATCAGTTAACATTTTTCTCGAACAGTTCTTATCTGTCCAGATGAGAATTTTCCACTTCAAGTACAACCAAATTATACTTTAAGAATCATCAATTTGTAGCTCTGCTTTCTCTTCCTACCATAATGATATGGCATGATAGGCAATGTCAGTGAATATTTTCAAGATATAAATATAAACATCATTTCCAATATCTGTCTGTTATTTACCCATACTTCCATCCCACCAATACAAAATATTATATGAAAAGGGAAAAATAAAAAGATCTGAAACAATATTTCCTTATATTCACAACCTGCTGTTTGTTCTTAGAGTTGTATGTGTGTGAGTGTATGTATAGTCAGGAATAGCTTGGTTTTCAGGTTTGATGAAGATTATAAGGAGGGGCTAGAGTTAGAAATAAAGCTGATCATCAAGATATGACAGGCCCTGTCAGTTTCTGCTTTTTCTAGTTTCTGCTCTCTATAGGAACAAAATAACTTCAAATTTCTGGCTCAACTCTGTCTGATATATGAATAACCTATTATCAACAACAGGTAGACCTAGTTCAGTTAGTCTCAGCTCTACAACTGGTGGTCCTAGGTCAAATCCTGGGTTCACAAAAGTTGTCCAAAATGCTATTTTTCTCCTAAACCTGTATTATAATTTTCCAGCCCTTCTGATTCAGCTTCTGCCTTATCTTCCTGAATATATTAATTGGAGTTCTTTTGTTACAAGCAACACAGACTATATCTGGCTACTTGGGCAAAGTGAAATTAATTAGAAATATATTATTGTTTATAGAAATTACTGGAAGTTTAGAGAATTGGATTTAGAAATTGGCAAGAATCCAGGAAGCTCTTGGAGGGCTAGGAAGTTGCAACAATAGAAATAGGAATGCTTTTGTAGCAAAAATGTATGTACTGAGCTCTCTATTAGAATAGAGTAGATTCAAACTTGTTTCAATTTTTTGTGATTGCCTTCAGGTTTCAAATTCCAGGAAGTTAGTGTTCTGTTGGCCTTATTATCATCACTTGTTCATCCCCTGATTAGTGAAGAAGTGATGCATGATTATGGACCCACCAGACTATGCAATGAAGAGGTGATTCCTCATAATGAAATTAAGGTACTGATTGGGAAAGGAAAATTAATACTGGGAAGCCCAACCCAACAAATGTCTGTGATGCTGAATGTTTTCCAGCTTCCCCATTGTTATTTGAGTAGTGCCCTTGGCCTTGAACACATTGAACACCTAGTTCTTGAATTTATTTTCTTTTCAAAAGCTAGAACTTACTCTCTGTACTCTGAGTTGTTGCCTGGAAATCTTCTCCAACCTTCACAGATGACAAAACACCCAAAGGTCTCATGTTCAAACAAAGGTATTATCTCTGTCCTAAAACTACTGCTACTAACCACCACCTATCAGATCATATTCAAATCAAGCTAATTTGCTGTACAACTTAGAAAGTGTGATTTCAAATTTAAGCCACACATATTTAGGGCCTACTATTAGAATAAGAGCCTGGTCCTGGTCATCTTTAGTTTACTCCCTCATGCAAAAAGCAGCTATTGAGGGCTCAGCATACCACACAGGTTAAGCAACCCAAGTATAACAGGCAGTAGAATACAGACCCAGCCCTTAAACTCTGTGAAGTTAAATTTGGAAGTAGTATCTAATAATATGACAATAGACAATAGCAAACTGATTTTTGGCAAGCCATAATTGTAAGTTACAATGTTTCTCAAAGTCTGATATGCTGAGTGCTTGCATCAGACTCATTGTTAAACATTAAAAGTCCTGGACTTTTCCCCAAACAAAATCTGAGACCATAGAATCTAGTAATATGTAATTCTCATAAATACCATAAGTCATTTCTATGCACACTGAAGTTTGAGAATGGTGGACATGAGGTTATCTGCTATAAGACAATGGCAACTCCAAATAAGCCAGAAGAGCAGAGATAAAAGTGGTCAAGGAGGCTAATACTCAGAAGTCTTTGACCATCAGCAAGTTAGTACAGACATAGTTACTGTCCTCAAGTTCAGGAAGGAGAACTCCAGCTTAGTAGGGGTAATGGATAGAATCAAAACAAAACTCTAGTCCTAGCAGGCCTGGAGTAGAAGGCAGAGTATCAAGGTAGGGACTCAGGCTCATAAAACAATGTGGAAAACATGATTACCAGAATTAGAAAGTAAGATGGGGACAGCATGTCAGGAACAAACATTAGGAGCATTTATCCATAGGATTATAATTTCATGGTCAAAAAAGGCTACATGAGTAACTTGATGGTGAATAATATCATTAGGAAAGAGATTGTTATAGCCTTACATTCTAAAGTCAGTAATTCCAGGCTAAGCCTGCAAGTGGGAACAAGTGGTCCCAGCTTTAGCAATAGAAGGACTAAATGTTTTTTAATCAAGCAAGATCTACTAATATGGTATCACAAAATGCTAAAAGTGGTAAATTTCCCTCCTGCAGCAATTATTTATTATGGCTTTGCTAGAAATTCAATTTTCTACCTTCACAATGAGGGATAATGAATAGGTTTTCTCACTGTAAATAATAGGCATAAAGAAACAGCAAAAGAAAAACAAATAAATGAAAATAAATTGCAGCACATAGAAAAAGGATAAAAATTTAAAAAAAATAATGGAAAGAAAATAAGATAAAGCAGGAGAAATTAGGGGGAAAGGAACAAGTAGGGGAAGAAACAGAATTATCTGTAGCAGAACTCTGCAAGCCTCTTGTAAGAGGCATTAAAACAAGACCACTGAACTACTCAACACCGAAAAGAAAACCCACAAATAATCCAATTAAAAGATGTGAAAAGGGAAGGAGCTGCTATATGGGTCTGTTGACCTCCAAATTGGGGCAGGGGCTCTGGCCCAGCAGCCAACAAAGTTACTGCTAAGGGTTCCCTGGAGAGGCCTTGAGGGAGAGTGGAAGAGAGGGAAAGACAGAGAAACGTCAATGTGAGCGAAACACATTGATTGGTTGCCTCCTGCACGAGTCCTGACCAGGGCCCAGTCCAGGGACCAAAGATTAAAATAGTAAAGAAGTTTCCTGGCCTTAAAAATGTTTTTTTTTGTTTGTTTTTGTTTTTAACAAATGGATGGAGAAAATGGCAGCCGAATAGGCAGCAGTGTCATGCACCTCCTCCTAGGGTTAGGCCAGAAAAGCAACTAAATCAGAGAACATCCACCCTGAATTAACAAATTAGACATAGCTGAGGAGATAATTTTCCATAAGGAAGGGCAGAGGACACCTCGAGAATGCCACTTGGCAGCCATAACCCACATAGAACCACTACCGTGCCCCGGCAGTGAGTGGCACATTACTTCCTGGCAGAGTCCCAGACGTCTGCAGGGAACACTCACCACGAGACTGAGCTCCCACACCAGGCATTCTCATCAGCCAGCTGGGACCCAGCATCCTAGGATCTGGCTCCAAGACCCCCATGAGTGCAAACCAGTGGGAATCTTGTGCCCCACCCCCACTCCAGACCCCAGAATTCTGCTGCTAGCCTGACCCAGAGCCACCAAGCACCCACTCCACCCAAGGCCCGGGACATGCGGGACCTACTGCCAGGGTGACCCGGAGCAACCCAGAGCACACCCCACTCCGGGCCACAGGGGAGCATGAACTGTGCAACCAAAGGCAAACAGCACCTGCTCCACCCTGGCCCCCTGGACCGCCTTACTGGGGTGACCCAGAGCAACCCACACCCACTTCACCCAGGCCCAGGAGGAGCAACCCAGAGTGACCCAGTGCACACCTCACTCAGGGCCACAGGGGATCTCTGACTGTGTTAACCCATGCCCACTCTAACGTGGCCCCTGGGACAGTCCTGCCAGAGCCATCCGGAGAAACCCAGCACGCACCTCACTCTCGGAGACAGGAGAGCACAGACTGAGTGACCCAGGGCAACCCATCCCCACTCCATACTGAAGAGGGGCGAACTGGAGCAACCCAGCACAAGTCTCACCTGGGCTACAAGAAAGCAAGGGCTGTGAAATCCAGAAAAACCTGTGCCCACGGTCTTGCTGCCAGGGAAACCTGGAGTAACCCAGCACATGCCCCACTCAGTCCACAGGGTAGCTCTGACACTGTGACACAGAAAAACCCACAGCCGCTTCTCCCCAGGCCCTGGGACAGACATGCAGGGGCTACCCAGAGCAACCTAGCACACACCTCACTTTGGGCCACAGAGGAGCACTGCTGGGGAAACCTGGAGCAAGCCAGTCTGCCCAGCCAGGGGTCAAAGGACCATGCTGCAAGTGTGCTGCCAGAGGAATCTAGGGTGCCACCTTGCCACAGGTGGTGGGGCTGCAAAGCAAATTACATGACAGAGGGCTCTGGGTCCTCACAAGCAGTAGCACACCAGAGGAACTGTGCACGTGGTCCCACCACTCTGAGCATCTGAAGAAGACAACTGAGGGACCAGATCCATGGGAGAAGGGGATACATCTCATAGAAGAGATAATAGAGGCATGAGACTCAAGGCAAACCAAACTTCTGGGCCAACAATTTCCTGACCATTGCCCTAATAGGGTCTTCAACTGCTCAACCCCCAAGGAGGGTGCCCAGGGACAGAAAAAGCAACAATGGGGAGACAAAGAAACAATCCCCCAAGGAAAGAAAAGGAGGAATCACCAGAAAAGAAACTAAATGAAAAGGAGGCATGCAATGTTTCAGAAAAAGAACTCAGAGTAAGGGTCCTACAGTTCATAAACCAGATGGATGAGAAAAACAACAACTTATGTAAGAATGAGGAGGAAATAAAAAATGATATAGCTACAATAAAAAACACTATGGAAGGTTTCAACAGTAGACTAGAAGAAGCGGAGGACTGAATGAGTGAGTTAGAAGATAGGTCAGAAAACAAACCCAATCTGGAGAGACCGCATCATCTTGAAGGGGAGAGCAGCTGTGATCAGAAGCCCAGCCTTACCTTCAAATGGGGAGACCTCAGATACCTCCCAGGACCTTACAGCCACATTGTCCAGGGACCATCTGCCTCAGCTGCGAACCCACGAACACTGAGATGCCAGCCTCCCGGGCCGCAGGCATCTAAAAAGTTTGTCCAGGGGGAGACAAAGTGGCACCAAAAACGCGGACAGGCCCTGCACCTTCTCACAGAACAGAAAGAAGGAACAGCTGAATCGAATAACACCCACCCAGAATTGGCGGATTAAACACAGTTGGTGAGGCAATCCTTGGACGGAAAGGTCAGAGATCTCCTGGAGAGAGGTGAGATCTGGGATACAGGCTGGAGGGAGAAACACATGCATTGGAGACTAGAGTCTCAGAGGGAAACTGCGCCCCACCAAATCCACAGCCCTTGGGGTCAGTGTAGCCCTTGAATGTGGAAGGGGGTCCACAGGGCTGCTGGCAGAAGGGGACACTAGATATAAGCCCACAGCCATGGGAAACTGTGACCACAAAGGCAGCCTGAAGTCCTATACTGGCCGTACAGTGCCAGGGGAAAAAGACGCGAGTCAGCATGGCTCCTTTGTCTTTTTTTTTTTTTTTTTTACCTCCTTGCTTTTGCTTGCTAAGTCTAGTACATAGGATCTTGCAACTAAAACACTCACCGAGACTGCAGGGGAAAGTTGTTTTTGTGGAAACTGAGGATCAGAATAAAGAGAAATGAGCAGGAAACTAGCTCTGGATCAGTCCTTGCCTCCAACCCAGTATTAAGTGATGCAGGGAGGAAGAGTCTAAACACTGGGTAGAGGGGCCATTTAGTCCCAGAAATTAATACAGAAACACCACCACCCAGTGGTTGTGTCAGAAATTGACTCCTGTGTAAATACAACTGAAGGCAGGCAGAGAAACAAAGTGAGCAGAGAGATCCTGCCTGCTTGAAAACAAGGTTGTGGCTTATGACACAGAGGAGCAGTGGATTGCAGGGAACTTCAACACTGTGCTAACTGACAGGAAACAGATATTCCAGGCAGAACAGTAGAGGAAGTGAAGGACCTTCACTATTTCACTTTTTTATTTTTTATCTTTTACTTAAACGAAATTTATTTTCTCACTTGATTTTACTTTTTTAATTATTATATTTTTACTAGAGGCCCAATGCACAAAATTTGTGCAAGGGGCTTGGCCCTCGCAGCCGCGTCAGCTTGCCTCAGCCCTTGAAGCCCCAGCTTCATCGGGAAGGTAGTCCGGCTGTCTGGTCTAATTAGCATATTACGATTTTATTATTATTACTACTATTACTTTACCTTTTTAAAGTTTTATTTTTTTTCTTTATTTTATTTTACTTTGGGATTAGTGTTCTAAATTCTATTTTCCTTTTAGCCCTGTTTCTCTTACCCTGTTCCTGCTTTAGTTTTTCTCTAGCCTTTCTTTTTACTCCCTCTTAAAAATTGATATTACTCATATATCTAATTTCCTCTCCCCTGTTCCAAGTCCAGGCACACTTCCCTCTTTTCATTCTTCACTAGCAATTTTTTTCCCTTTTGTTTCCCTGTTTCTTTCTTTATGTCTTGTTATTGTTGTTTGTTTGATTGTTCGTTAGTTTGTTTGTTTTTCATTATATTTTCATTATTTTTTCTACTTCTGTTTTTCCTCGCCTTGCTTATTCTCTTCTTTTACTAATAGCTTAATTAATTCCAATCACAAACTCAGGCCTATCTACTCTCTATTATCTTTTTTCAATAATAGATGAATACATAGATAGATTAAAGAAAGGGAAATTTTTTATATAAATATATATAAATGTTATTATATTTTATTTATTTTAATTTTTTTCTTTATTGTTTAAGGTATTACATATGTTTACTTATACCTCCATTTCCCCCCACTCCCCCAACTCATGCCCTCACCCCCCTGGTGTCTGTGTCCATTTGGTTAGGTTTATACAAGTCATTTGATTGATCTCTCCCCCTTATCAACACCCTCCCCTTTCTTTCCTCTAGGTTTGACGGTCTGATCGATGTTTCTCTGTCTCTGGATCTGTTTTTATTCATCAGTTTATGCTGTTCATTATATTCCACAAATGAATGAGATCATGTGATACTTGTCTTTCTCTGACTGGCTTATTTTTCTTAGCATAATGCTCTCCAGTTCCATCCATGCTGTTGCAAATGGTAAGAATTCCTTTCTTACAGCAGCGTAGTATTACATTGTGTAGATGTACCACAGTTTTTTAATCACTCATCTGCTGATGAGCACTTAGGCTGTTTCCAAATCTTAGCTATGGTAAATTGTGCTGCTATGAACATAGGGGTGCATATGTCTTTTCTGATTGATGTTTCTAGGTTCTTGGGATATATTCCTAGAAGTGGGATCACTGGGTCAAATGGGAGTTCCATTTTTAGTTTTTTGAGGAAACTCCATACCGTTCTCCACAGTGGCTACACCAGTCTGTATTCCCACCAGCAGTGCAAGAGGGTTCATTTTTCTCCACATCCTCGCCAGCACTTGTCATTTGTTGATTTGTTGATAATACACATTCTGACAGGTGTGAGATGGTACTGCACTGTGGTTTTGATTTGCATCTTTTGGATGACTAGTGACTTTGAGCATATTTGCATATGTCCCATGTTCTTCCATATGTCTTCTTTTGAAAAGTATCTATTTAGGTCTGTTGCCCATTTTTTGACTGGGTTGTTTATCTTCCTTTTGTTAAGTTGTATGAGTTCCCTGTAAATGAAGATTAAACCCTTATTAGTGATAATATTGGCAAATATGTTGTCTCCTGTAGAGGACTTTCTTGTTGTTTTGTTGATGGTTTCTTTTGCTGTACAAAAGCTTTTTATTTTGATATAGTCCCATTTGTTTATTTTCTCTTTACTTACCTTTGCCCTAGGAGCTGTATCGGTGAAGAAATTGCTTCGGCATATGTCTAAGATTTTGCTGCCTGTGGATTCCTCTAATATTTTTAAGGTTTCTGTCATGTGTTTAAGTCCTTTATCAATTTTGAGTTTATTTTTGTATATGGTGTAAGTTGATCAGCTAGTTTTATTTTTTTGCATGTATCTGTCCAATTTTGCGAACACCATTTATTGAAAAGACTGTCTTGAATCTACTGCATGTTCTTGCCTCCTTTGTCAAATATTAATTGAGCATAGTGGTTTGGGTCGATTTCTGGGTTCTCTATCCTATTCCATTAATCTATATGTCTGTTCTTGTGCCAGTACCAGGCAGTTTTGAGAACAGTGGCTTTGTAATCCAGCTAAATATCTGGTATTGAAATCCCTCCTACTTTGTTCTTTCTCAGGATTGCTGCAGCTATTCGGGGTCTTTTATTTCAGATGAATTTTTGGAGAGTTTATTCTAGGTTGGTGAAATATGCCATTGGTATTTTAATGCATTGAATCTATAGATTGCTTTGGGTAGTACGGGCATTTTAATGATGTTGATTCTACCAATCCATGAACATGGTATATTCTTCCATCTGTTTATGTCTTCCTCTATCTCTCTTTTCAGTGTCCTGTAGTTTTCTGAGTACAGGTCTTTTACCTCCTTAGTTAATTTTATTTCTAGGTGTCTTAATTTTTTTGGTGCTATGGAAAATGGCATTGATTTTTTAGTCTCTCTTTCTGTAAATTCACTATTGGTGTATAGAAATGCCATAGATTTCTGGGTGTTAATTTTGTACCTGCTATAATGCCAAATTTATTTATTAAGTCTAATAGTTTTTTGATGGAGTCTTTAGGGTACTTCATATACAATATCATGTCATCTGTGAAGAAGGACAATTTTACTTCTTCTTTTCCAATTTGCATGCCTTGTATTTCTTCTTCTTGTCTGATTGCAATGGCTAATACTTCCAGTACTATGTCGAACAGGAGTGGTGAGAGTGGGCATCACTGTCTTGTTCCTGTTATTAGGGGAAATGGTTTATGTTTTGTCCATTGAGTATGATGTTGGCTGTAGGTTTTTCATATAAGGCTTTTATTATGTTGATGTATGATCCCTCTATTCCCATTTTGCTAAGGGTTTTTATCAAGAAATGGTGTTGGAATTTGTCAAGTGCTTTTTCTGCATAAATTGATATGACTATCTGATTTTTATCTCTCAATTTGTTTATGTGCTGTATCACGTTTATTGATTTGCGGATATTGTACCATCTTTGCATTCTGGAATAAATCCTACTTGGTCATGGTGTATGATCTTTCTGTTGTAATGCTAGATCTGAGTTGCTAGATTTTCTTAAGGATTTTGGCATCTATCTTCATGAGAGATATTGGCCTATAATTCCCTTTCATTGTGTTGTCTTTATCTGGTTTTGGTATTAGGGTAATGCTGGCTTCATAGAATGAGCTAGGAAGTGCTCCTTCCTCTTGAATTTTTTGGAATAGTCTGAGGAGTATAGGTTTTAGTTCTTCCTTGAATGTTTGGTATAACTCCCCAGTGAGGCCATCTGGCCCCAGGCTAGAAGCTTTTTGATGACTGCTTCAATTTCTTCCATACTTATTGGACTATTGAGATTTTTAGATTCTTCCTGATTGCATTTTGGAAGCTTATACTTTTCTAGGAATATTTCCATTTCCTCCAGGTTTTCTAGCTTGTTGGAATAGAGTTGTTCATAGTATTTTTTAACAATGTTTTTGTATTTCTGTGGGGTCTGTTGTTATTTCGCCTCTTTCATTTCTTTTTCTTTCCAATTTTTTTTATTAAGGTATTATATGTGTACATATCTTACCATTGCCCCCCCACCGCACTCCCATATATGCCCTCACCCCCCAGAGTTTTGTGTCCATTGGCTATGCTTATATGCATGCATACAAGTCCTTTGATTGATCTCTTATCTTCCCCACCTCTCCCTAACCTTCCTGCTCTAATTTGACAGACTGTTTGATGCTTTACTGCCTCTGTATCTATCTTTTTGTTCAAGTTTTTAATGTTCTTTATTATCCATAAACGAGTGATATCATGTGGTATTTTTCTTTCATTGACTGGCTTATTTCACTCAGCATAATGTTCTCCAATTCCATCCAGGTTGCTGCAAATGGTAAAAATTCCTTCTTTTTTATGGCAGCATAATATTCCATTGTGTAGATGTACCATAGTTTTCTGATCCAGTCATCTGCTGATGGGCACCTAGGTTGTTTCCAAATCTTAGCTATTGTAAATTGTGCTGCTATGAACATAGGGGTGCATATATCCTTTCTTATTGGAGTTCCCAGTTTCTTAGGATATATTCCTAGGAGTGGGATTACTGGGTCAAATGGGAGTTCCATTTTCAGTTTTTTTAGGAAACTCCATACTGTTCTCCACAGTGGCTGCACCACTCTGCATTCCCACCAGCAGTGCACGAGGGTTCCTTTTTCTCCGCATCCTCGCCAACACTTGTTTGTTGATTTGTGGATGATAGCCATTCTGACAGGTGTGACATGGTACCGCATTGTTGTTTTGATTTGCATCTCTCGGATAATTAGTGATATTGAGCATGTTTTCATGTGTCTCTTGACCTTCCTTCTGTCTTCTTTGGAAAAGATTCTATTTAGGTCCGTTGCCCATTTTTTTATTGGATCATTTATCTTCCTTTTATTAAGTTGTATAAGCTGCCTGTAGATGTTGGAGATTAAACTTTTATCAGTGATGCCATTTGCAAATATGTTCTCCCATGCAGTAGGCTTTCTTGTTGTTTTGTTGATAGTTTCTTTTGCTGTAAAAAAGCTTTTTATTTTGATGTAGTCCCATTTGTTTATTTTCTCTTTAGCTTCCATTGCCCTAGGGGCAGTATCAGTGAAGAAGTTCTTTTGGCATATGTCTGAGTTTTTGCTGCCTGTGGATTTCTCTAGTATTTTTATGGTTTCCCGTCTTATGTTTAAGTCCTGTATCCATTTTGAGTTTATTTTTGTGTATGGCGTAAGTTGGTGATCTAGTTTCATTTTTTTGCATGTATCTGTCCAATTTTCCCTACACCATTTATTGAAGAGACTGTCTTTATTCCATTGTATGTCCATGCCTCCTTTGTCAAATATTAATTGAGCATAGTGGTTTGGGTCAATATCTGGATTCTCTATTCTATTCCATTGATCTATATGTCTGTTCTTGTGCCAGTACCAGGCTGTTTTGCGAACAGTGGCTTTGTAATATAGCTTGAAATCTGGTATTGAGATCCCTCCTACTTTATTCTTCTTTCTCAGGATTGCTGTGGCTATTCGGGGTCTTTTTTCATTCCAGATGAATTTTTGGAGAGTTCTTTCAAGCTCTGTGAAATATGCCATTGGTATTTTAATGGGGAGTGCATTGAATTTATAGATTGCTTTGGGTAGTATGGACATTTTAATGATGTTGATTCTACCAATCCATGAACATGGTATGTTCTTCCATCTGTTTACGTCTTCCTCTGTCTCTTTTTTCAGTGTCCTGTAGTTTTCTGTGTATACGTCTTTTACCTCCTTAGTTAAGTTTATTCCTAGGTATCTTAATTTTTTTGGTGCGATGGTAAATGGGATTGCTTTTTTACTCTCTCTGTCTGTAAGTTCACTATTGGTGTATAGAAAGGCCATAGATTTCTTGGTGTTAATTTTGTATCCTGCTACATTGCCAAATTCATTTATTAAGTCTATTAGTTTTTTGACGGAGTCTTTCGGACTTTTTATGTACAATATCATGTCGTCTGCAAATAAAGACAGCTTTACTTGTTCTTTTCCAATTTGGATGCCTTTATTTCTTCTTCTTGTCTAATTGCAATGCCTAATACTTCCAGTACTATGTCAAACAGGAGTGGTGAGAGTGGGCATCCCTGTATTGTTCCTGTTCTTAGGGGAAATGTTTTTAGTTTTTGTCCATTGAGTATGATGTTTGCTGTGGGTTTATCATACATAGCTTTTATTATGTTGAGGTATGAGCCTTATATTCCCACCTTGTTGAGAGTTTTTATCAAGAAAGGGTGTTGGATTTTGTCAAATGCTTTTTCTGCATCTATTGATATGACTATGTGATTTTTATCTCTCAATTTGTTTATGTGATGTATCACGTTTATTGATTTGCGGATATTGTACCATCCTTGCATTCCTGGGATAAACCCTACTTGGTCATGGTGTACGATCTTTCTGATGTACTGCTGGAGCCGATTTGCTAGATTTTATTGAGGATATTGGCATCTATGTTCATGAGGGATATTGGTCTGTAATTCTCTTTCATTGTGTTGTCTTTATCTGGTTTTGGTATTAGGGTGATGCTGGCATCATAGAAGGAGCTCAGAAGTGTTCCTTCCTCTTGAATTTTTTGGAATAGTCTGAGGAGGATAGGTTTTAGTTCTTCCTTGAATGTTTGGTAAAACTCTCCTGTGAAGCCGTCAGGCCCCGGGCTTTTGTTTGCCGGAAGCTTTTTGATGACTGCTTCAATTTTGTCCATAGTAATTGGCCTATTGAGCTGTTGAGATTCTTCTTGATTGATTTTTGGAAGGTTATATTTTTCTAGGAATATGTCCATTTCCTCCAGGTTGTCCAGTTTGTTGGAATAGAGTTGTTCGTAGTATTTTGTAACAATCCTTTGTATCTCAGCGGGTTATGTTATTATTTCACCTCTTTCATTTCTGATTTTGTTTATTTGGGTCCTCTCTCTTTGCTTCTTGGTGAGCCTGGCTAGAGGCCCATCAATCTTGTTTATCCTTTCAAAGAACCAGCTCTTGGTTTTGTTGATCTTTTGTATTGTTTCTTTGGTCTCTATGTCATTTATCTCCGCTCTGATCTTTGTTATTTCCTTCCTTCTGGTTACACTGGGCTTTTCTTGCTGCTCTGTTTCTAGCTCTTTGAGTTGTAGGGTTAAGCAATTTATTACCATTGTTTCTTGTTTTTTGCAATAGGCTTGTAGAGCTATGAACTTCCCTCTCAAGACTGCTTTCACTGTGTCCCATGGATTTTGGATTGTTGTGTTTTCATTGTCATTTGTTGCCATGATGTTTTTTATTTCTTCCTTGATCTCTCTGGTGACCCAGTCCTTGATTAATAGCATGCTGTTTAGTCTCCATGTGTTTGATTTATTTGGATTGTATTTACTGTAGTTGATTTCCAGTTTTATGCCACTGTGATCTGAGAAGATGCTTGATATAATTTCTATCTTCTTGAATTTGAAGAGACTTTGCCTGTGACCCAATATGTGGTCTATCTTTGAAAATGTCCCATGTGCACTTGAGAAGAATGTATATTCTGTGGCTTTGGGGTGAAATGTTCTGAAGATGTCGATTAATTCCTTTTGGTCTAGTGAGTCATTTAGGATTGATGTTTCTTTGCTGATTTTTTGTTTAGAGGATTTGTCCAATGGTTATAGTGGTGTATTAAAGTCCCCTACTATGATTGTATTGATATTAATCTCTCCCTTGATATCCTCCAGGAGTTGTTTTATGTATTTGGGTTCTCCTGCGTTGGGTGCGTATATTTTTACCAGAGTTATATCTTCTTGCTGGATTGCTCTCTTTAGTATTATGTCGTGGCCTTCCTTATCTCTTGTTATGGCCTTTACTTTGAGGTCTATTTTACCTGATATAAGTATCGCAACCCCAGCTTTTTTCTCATTTCCATTTGCCTGAAAAATATTTTTCCATCCCTTCACTCTCAGTCTGTGTGAATCCTTTGCTCTAAGGTGGGTCTCTTGTAGACAGCAAATATATGGGTCATTTTTTCTTATCCATTCAGCTACCCTATGTCTTTTGATTGGTGTATTTAATCCATTTATGTTTAATGTTATTATTGATAAGTACCTGTTTGTTGTCATATTTTTTCTTAGTGTTTGTTTTTCTTCTTGCCTTTCTCTTTCTTCTTTTTAGAGCAGTCCCTTTAGCATTTCTTGCATTGCTGGCTTGGTAGTGATGAACTCTCTTAGCCCTTTTTTATCTGTGAAGCTTCTGATCCCACCTTCAATTTTGAATGATAGCCTTGCTGGGTATAGTATTCTTGGATTCAGTCCCTTGTTTTGCATCACTTTGTATATTTCATTCCATTCCCTTCTGGCCTGGTGTGTTTCTGTTGAGAAATCAGTTGATATTCTGATAGGAGACCCCTTGTAGGTAACTTTCTTTTTCTCTCTGGCAACCTTTAAGATTCTTGCTTTGTTGTTGGTGTTCGTCAATTTAATTATGATGTGTCTTGGTGTCGGTCTTTTGGGGTTCAACTTGTTTGGGACTCTGTGTACTTCTTGGACTTGTATAGTTTTTTTCTTGCCAATGTCAGGGAAGTTTTCTGTCATTATTTCTTCTAACAGGTTTTCTGTTCCTTGATTCTCTTCCTCTCCTTCTTTTATCTCTATTATTCGAAGGTTGTTTCGTTTTGTGTTGTCCCGAAGTTCCCTTAGGCTCTCCTCTTGCTTTTTAAGTCTTCTTTCCAGTTGCTGCTGTGTTTGTGTGTTTTTTCCTACCTTGTCTTCTAATTCGCTGATGTGGTCCTCAGCCTCTTCTACTCTACTCTTTAAGCCTTCCATTGTGTTCGTTATTGCTGCTATGTCGTTCTTCATCTCCTCTTGGTTTCTTTTCATGTTGGTGACATTTTCATTCAGCTCCTTATAGTTCTCATTGAGTTGTGTGTATTTGTCATCCATCCGTTTAAACATCCTTATAACGAATACTCTGAATTCTTTCTCTGTTAAGCTGCTAGCCTCAAGTTCATTTAACTCCCTTTCTGGTGATTCCTCTTTTTCCTCCCTTTGGGAATTTCCTTTTTTTCTCCCCATGTTTTCCTGTAATGTTTTAATTGTAGATCTGCTTGCTTTGCTACCCAGGTTCTTTTGGGGATGGTTCTACTGGTGTAATCTTTCAGTTCTCCTGGGCTTGGTAATCTAGTGTAGCTCCCTACTTGAGCTACTTGGGTTCTCCTGATGTAGGCCTGCAAGCTTGAGAGGCACAACTGTGGTGTCTAGAAGTCAGAACTATGGAGTGGAGTGTCCCAGTTTTTGCTGTCTTGCACCCTTAATTGTAATCACACATGCCCAGCAGGGACTCACAGTGGCCCCCAGGTACCATCTGTTGGGGTGTTGGGGCTCAGGGGATCTGGTCTTTGAAAGGCATGGCTGTGGTGCCCTGAGATCTGCAGTCGTGGAGTGAGCAGACCCAGCTTTTTCTGTTGCACCTGTGGTGGATAGGTGCTTACTCCCAGTGGTGTTTTACAGGAGCACCGTCGGTACTTTTGCCAGTGAGGCACACTGAAGGGCTCTGAAGGGCCCTGGCAGTGTAGCCGGGTAATTAGGGTGCCTGTGGGCCAGTATCCACAGTAAGTGAATTCAAAGCTTCTACTGCTGGAGGGGCGTGCGCTCCCTGCTTGTTCAAGATCACACCCAAGGAGATCTCACGGTGGCTCCCACTAGCGCCCTGTGGTTGGTTGGGCTCAGTGTGTTAGTATCTGTGGAGGTGCGCTCTGTGGTCGCAGAGCTCTGATGCACTCTGAGGGGTCCTGCCACTATGGTTGAGTAGCTGGGATTAATGTGGGCAACCCTCCAGGAAGAGGGAATTCAGAATTTCTACTAAGGGGCCGCGTGACCCCGTCTGCACGGAATCACACCCTTGGGTGCAAACCCTGAGCAAAGTGACCTGGGGCTGAGAATGCGCAAGTGCGTGCACGGCTGGGGTTAATGTCGGCAACCCTCTAGGAAGAAGGAAGAAGGAATTTCCACTGCGGGGTTGTGGGCCCCCATCTGCACAGAATCTCACCCTTGGGTGCAAACCCGGAGTGAAGTGTCCTGGGAATGAGAGCGTACAAGTGCTTAAGCATGCACCTGGGGGAAGCTGGGGTTAATGTGGGCAGCCCTCCAGGATGGGGGAGTTTGGAATTTCCACTGAGCATGCCCCCATCTGTGTCTGCGCAGAATCACAACCTAGGGTGCAAACTTGAAGTAAAGTGACCTGGGGCTGAGAACGCGCAAGTGCGTGAGCAGCTGGGGTTAATGTCGGCCACCCTCCAGGAAGAAGGAAGAAGGAATTTCCACTGCGGGGCCGGGGGCCCCATCTGCACAGAATCTCACCCTCAGGTGCAAACCCGGAGTGAGGTGTCCTGGGGATGAGACCACAGGAGTGCGCGTGCTAGGGTTGGAACCAGGGGTTCTGCTGTTGGGGAGGGGGAGTTGCACTTACAGCTGCGGAAAGCTGTGTCTTTGGAGGTGGAGGTCCCAGGTTCCGTGAGTCTGCAGCTGGGGTAGCAGGATATTGGCTGGAGTAGGTGCTGGGTCGCGGGGCAATTCCAAGGCCTGTCTTGGTGGTGGTGTTGATGAGTTTCTACATAAGGCCCTTCTCCGCTCAAGATGGCGTGGGCTCCCTCTGTGCTAGGGTCCCGCTGTCCTGGGAGTGCCCTCAGCGATGGTAGTCTCTCTTTGTCAAGGAGAGGCTTTCTGCAAGCCCCTGCTGCTCCTGCGAGATTTAACTTTCCCTCACTCACTTTCACACCCCACACACAACCACACACTCTCCTTTTATACCCTCACTCACTCACTTCCTCTCTCTCCACTCCGTCCTGCTAGCAGCCATCTTTAAAACCTCCACCATTTCTTTAGAGAGTCCTGGTTCTTGTAATTAGAGAATGGCATTTAGAAGTCAAGATATGGGGACTGGGTATTGCTCCACTCTTTTATTTGCACAAAATACATAGTTTTGCTAAGCATTCTAAAATTTTGGAGGTATAAATTGCTCTTTTTTTTTTCAGTTTTTCAGTGTTAAAAATATTTTTTTCTGTAAATCATTTAATAAACCTGTAAACCTGTAAATTAAATCATTTCCCAAATCTCAGGTGGATAAAGATGTAATGATTATTTTAAAGTTTTTTAAAAATAAAACTAAACTCTTAAGAGATTTTCTTATGGTCCAAAATGTTTATCTATGACCTGTCCCCTAAGGTAGTTACAATATGACATCCTGAAAGTTTAAGCCCATGAAAACTTTGACCAATGTATAGACTGACATTTTTAAAAGTAACCAAAATAATTTCAAGTAGGTAGTGAAAGTATAAGATGCTTCTATTTAAACTCAATTTATTGTAATCAATCCTATGGTCATTTTAATGCATACATTGCTTTTTCAAATTAGTTTATCAAAACATGAAGCATAACACAGTAAGCGAGGTACATGCAATAGAGACCCCCCCAAAATTATCTTATTATATGATGAAATATATTGCCCTAACTTTTGTAGTTTTCCATCTATGAAGAAAAAATATTGTCATATATTACAATAGGTGGAACTTTGGAGAACACAGAGCCCAGCCTTTACATATCTATTTGGGGGAAACTGGGGTCAACAACAAGGAAGTGACAAATTAAATACCTATAATCAGATTAATATTTTTCTAAATACTCAACTCTTTTTTTTATTATCCATCCCTGCAAATAGCATCACAGTTTACCTAGTATTTCACTCTAAATATCTCACAGTCAACCTACAATATATCGAATAATGGCATTTTAACCCTAATCTGGGCCCTCTCTATCTATGCTTTAGATTGAACTTTTACCATATTTTTCCAGGACTATTCAAAACATTCCAAGTTAGTCTTTATAACATAAATTGATTTCTATTCTGGTCTATTTCCTATGCAGTTTAATACAAACTTATTTGTAAAAGTAAATTTCATTATTCCACTCTTTCACATAATAAAACTTTACTGAATTCCTGTTGTAAATAGGATGGTATCCAAACTCTTCCAAAAGACATACAATCCAGGTCAAACTCTACTTTCCTACCTTTACTTTTGCCATACTACACAGGGGGAGTTTACTTGTAATAGGATGTTATAATTCTCCTGCCAGAAAACATATAAATGAGATTGTACACAAGATCACTAACCAGAAAGTGAAAATGGGAAGTGAGATATTTTATTTTAAAAATTTATTTTGTTTTTACTAAAGATATTTTTTATGTTGACATTATTGTAGGAGTCCCTTCCCCTTTAGCCTACATCTAACCTCCCCCACCTTCCCTTTCCTTGGCCTTTACCAAATTATTGTCCATTTCCACGGTATATGCATATATATTCTTTAGCTATTCCCTTCACCTTCTTTATCCAGTCACCCCACCCACCCACCTCCCCTTGAGCATGGACCAGTCTATTCCATTTATTAATGCCTCTGGTTCCATTTTGTTTGTCAGTTTATTTTATTCATTAGATTCCACATATAAGTGAGATCATATGCATTTGTCTTTCTCTGACTGGCTTATTTTGCTTGGCATTATACTCTCCAGGTCTTTCCCTGCTGTCTCAAAAGGTAATAAATCTTTTTTTCACAGCTGCATAGTATTTAATTGTGTAAATGTACCACTCATCTGCTGATGGGCACTTGGGCTGATTCCAGATCTTGGCTACTCTAAATAATGCTGCTATGAACATAGGGATGCATATATTCTTTCTGATTAGTGTTTCGGGATTCTAAGAATATATTCCCAAACGTGAAATTACTGTGTGAAGAGGCAGTTCCATTTTTAACTTTTTTTAGGAAACTCCATACTGTTTTCCACAGTGGCTGTACAAGTCTGCATTCTCACCAGAAGTGTACTAGGATTCTCTTTTCTCCACATGTTTGCCAGCACTTGTTTGTTGATTTATTATTCTTTTTAAAACATATTTTATTGATTTCAGAGAAGAAGAGAGAGGGAGAGAGAGATAGAAACATCAATGATGAGAGAGAATCACCAATTGGCCACTTCCTACATGCTCCCCACTGGGGACTAAGCCCACAACCAGGCATGTGCCCTGACCTGTAATCAAACTGTAACCTCCTGGTTCATAGATCAATGATTAGTAGTAGCAATTCTGGCAGGTGTGAGGTGATACCTCATTATAGTTTTTATTTTCATATCTTTGATAATTAGTGACCTTGAGCATTTTTTCATATACCTATTGGCCATTTGTATGTTCTTTTTGGAAAAGTGTCTGTTCAGGTCATTTGCCCATTTCCCTTAAAAATTCAAAATGGAACTGCCTTTTTACCCAGCCATCCCACTTCTGGTAATATAGCCTAAGAATCCCAAAACACCAATCAGAAAGAATATATACATCCCTATGTTCATAGAAACATTATTTAAAACTAGAGGCCCAGTACATGAAATTCATGCACGAGGGGGGTGTCCCCTCAGCCCAGCCTGCACCCTCTCCAATCCGGGACCCCTTGGGGGATATCCAACTATCGGTTTAGGCCTTCTCACAATCCGGGACCACTGGCTCCTAACTGCTGCCTGCCTGCCTGCCAGATAACCCCTAGCTGCCCCCCCTGCTGGCCTGGTCACCCCTAACTGCCCCCCCGCTGGCTTGGTTGCCCCTTAATGCTCCCCCTGCTGGCCTGGTCACTCCTTACTGCCCCCCCTGCCAACCTAGTCGCCCCCAACTGCCCCCCCCACCAGCCTGGTCGCCCCTCAGTGCCCCCCTGCTGGCCTGGTCACAACGGCCCCCCCTGCAGGCCTGGTTGCCCCACACAGCCTGCTGTTTGGTCATTTGGTCGCTCCTCACTAAGCCCCCTGCCGGCCTGATTGCCCCACGCAGCCTGTTCTGTCGTCCGTTTGGTTGCGATGGTTGCTTAGGCTTTTATATATATAGATAGCCAAGATCTGGAAACAGCCCACATGTGCATCAGTAGATTAATGGATAAAAAAGCTGTGGTACATTTACACAATGTAACACTATGTGGCTGTATAAAAGAAGGAAGTTTTATTCTTTGTGCCAGAATTAATCGACCTGGAGAATAAGCCAGTGCTAAGTGAATAAGCCAGTCAGAGAAAGACAGATACCATATGATCTCACTAATTTGTACAATCCAATTAACAAAATCTGAGGAACAAAATGGAACCAGAAGTATGAATACTTGGAACAGACTGAATGGTGCCCAAGTGGAGGGGGATGGGAGTGACTGGATAAAGAAGGTAAAGGAAATAGCTAAAGAATATATATGCATAGCCCATGGACATGGACAATAATTTGGTAAAGGCCAAGGAAGAGGGAGGCAGGGGACAGTGCAGGTATGCAAAGTGAGGGGGAATCCTGCAATAATGTCAATATTAAAAAAATTAATAAAAATGCAAATAAAAGTGACATTTTTTAATTCTTTATTCTCAATATTGATGCCTTTTATTTATTTCTATTCCCTGATTGCTCTGGCTAGGATTTATAGCAATATGTTGAATAACAGTGGGGAGAGTGGACATCCTTGTCTTATTCCTGATAGAGGAAAAGCTTCTAGTTTTTCACCATTGAGTATGATATTAGCTGAGGGTTTATAATACATGGTTTTTATTATGCTGAAATACTTTCCTTCTAGATCCATTTTATTGAGTGTTTTATTAGTAAATGGATGTTGTATTTTGTCAAATATTTTTTCTCCATCTATTGATATGATCATATGATTTTTATTCTTTATTTTGTTAATGCAATATACATGATGCATCATAGAATTGTACACTTAAAACCTATATAATTTTTAAGTTGCATAATAATTTATTACTCTTAAAATTTTACAAAATATAAAATTCAAAAAGATGGCTAGATAATTGAGATGTTTTTCAATTTGTACCAATATATTAAATTAACATTCTTGTGATAAATAGTAAGCACTACTTGAATGAGCCTCATTACTCTTGTGATTATTCATAAATTATGGACATTTTGCTTACCCTGACTAATGTGAATAAAATCAACCCTGTCAGTACCATTTTGGCACTTTGTAACTTAAAATTCTTAAGAGTTGATATTTGGGCCTACGCTCATCTATTTTAAGAGATCAGATCTAGTGTTGACAGTAAAGTCACCATCAAATGCTGCCTTCTCTTCATACTGGCAGTTTCCTGTGACAAAACTTAAATCTTGCCCGGGATTTCTTCAAGGTCTTTACAATTTGTCTAAGAACTAATGATTCACTTTACTCCTGTGTGTTATCAACACCTTT
This sequence comes from Ia io, assembly GCA_025583905.1. Taxonomy (NCBI): domain Eukaryota; kingdom Metazoa; phylum Chordata; class Mammalia; order Chiroptera; family Vespertilionidae; genus Ia; species Ia io. The sequence goes on from JAJQQW010000001.1 coordinate 38,383,118, forward strand.
TATTTACTTCTTCCCACTGGAAGAACAAGGCCTTGCAATGTCATTTCTCCAGTCAATGCTATATCTGAACATACCAACTGCCATTTCTCTGGATAGGAGCTAGCCACTCCCAGTAGCCTCAGGGCAGGTGATATAGCCTGCCACACCCTGCATTTTGCAATTTACAGAGAAAACAAAGGCAGAGGCCAAGCTTACCTGCTGGAGCAGTCTATATGAGCCCACAGTGACTTGATTGGAGGAGGGGCCCTCTACCCCACTATTCTGGGAACCAGATGGAGAAAACCTCCAGGATCCCATCTGACCCCATTTGTCTCCATACAAGGATATCTGTCCAGCCAAGAGCAGAGTAATATTTTGGGCCACTCATGAAGGAGTAGCTCTGGGATGTAAAAACAAACAAACAAAGAAAAACAAACATCATATTCCCTGAAAGCTAAATAGCACCTCCCCCTCCTAAAGCCCTGTCAGAAACAGACTTTGGAGTGATTAAGATTGACAGCTGGCTGACAGGCAAATGTGAACAGAAGCGAAGGCTTGGAGCCAGGGGAAATTTTCTGAACCAGGCCCATGCCCCATGCAGCTAACTAGTCTGCTTTAGAGAGCAGATTGACCCCTCCTGCTGGCGGCCAAGGCCTATGGAGACAGACACAAGTGGTGGATCAGTGGATCACCTGGAGCAGAAAGCAGGTTGCTAAAAGCTAAAATACAGTGCCAGAAAGTTGTTAGCACCTACCAGTAAATACCTAACAAAAGCTCAGAATTGGCAGACAGAACAGAAGAATGGGGTCCAAAGTGAGCACCCATTGGGCATTAAACTCAGCTGAAACAAACACCACTTCACATTTTTTCTCCCTTCTCTTTTTCCCTCTCATTTTTCTTCTCTTTTCTCTTTTTTAGTTTTCCACTTGCCTTTCTTTTTCCCCCTTTTAAAAGTTAACTTATTTATCTATCTGCCTTACTGATTACTTATTCTAGTCTCTGTGGTATTGTTCATATATCTAATTTTCTGCTTTCCTCCCCTTACTCAATTTCCCTTTCTCTTTTCTTTTTCTCACTACCCAATTTTTTCTTTCTCTCTTTTATTTCACTCCTGACTTCTTGTCTTTTCTCTCTTCCTCAAATTATGTCTATCTGCTTTCTCCTCTATTTGTCTTTTCAATATTTTCTTATCATTTCTTCTTTCCCTCATTTATTCTAAACTGTTTTCCTTCCCCTATTCCTCTAACTCTTTATTCTTACTTTCTCTATTTAAACTCTACATCTACATATTCAGCACCCCTTTTTCTTGTTGTTTTTTGTTTGTGCTTTTTTGTTTATTTGTTAGTTTCTTTTGGTGTGTTTTCTCCTTGTATTTTCTTTTATTTTTTTTCTTCTATTATTCTTGCTATCTTATCTCTTTCCTAATTCTCTCTTCTCTAGTGTTCGTGGTGTTGGTACTACAAGGTTCTTGTGTACATTCTTGTTTTGTTTTGCCTATGCCATGTTTTGCCTTGTTGTATTTTGTTCTGTTCAGCCAGCACATCCATAACAGCTTGTATGATGAGGTTTGGGTGAGCCACATAATCAGACAACCTGTGAGGAGACACCATCCACAAGTGGGGCAATAACATTCAAGAACCAACTACATCAGGAGAACCAAAATAACTCAAGTAGGGGGCTTTCCTAAAACACCCAGCTCAGGAAATCTGAGAGATTGCACCACTGTGTCCTCAAACTACTCCAAAAAATTCAATAGGAAGGAACGCTTCCAAGGTCTTTTTATGAGGTCAGCATTACCTTAATCCCAAAACCAGAATAAGATGCTATAAAGAAAGAGAATTACAGGCCATATTCCTGATGAACATAGATGCTAAAATCCTTAATAAAATATTAGAAAATCACAATACATTAAAAATATCATATACCATGACCAAGTGGGATTTATTTGGGGGATGTAAGGGTGGCACAATATCCACAAATCAATAAATGTGATATAGCACATTAACATATTGCAAAACAAAAATCACATGATCATATCAAGCAATGCAGAAAAAGCATTACACAAAATCCAACACCCTTTTTTGATAAAAACTCTCAGCAAAGTAGAAATACAGGGATCACACATCAACATAATAAAAGCCTTATATGACAAACCTACAGCAAACATCATATTCAATGGGCAAAAACTAAAAGCATTTCCCCTAAGAACAGGAACAAGACAGGGATGCCCACTTTATGTTCCACATAGTGCTGGAAGTGCCAGCCATAGCGATCAGACAAGAAGAAGAAATAAATGGCTTCCAAATTATAAAGGAGGAAGTAAAACTGTCATTATTCACAGACAACATGATATTGTACATAGAAAACTAACGACTCCAACAAAAATCTACTAGATTTAATCAATGAATTTGGCAATGTAGCAGGATACAACATTAACACCAAGAAATCTATAGCATTTTTATACACCAATAAGGAACTCACAAAAAGAGAAACTAAAATAACATTCCCATTTACTATTACCACAAAAAATTAAGATACTTAGAAATTACCGTATTTTCTGGCTTATAAGATGAATGGGCGTATAAAACGACCCCCAACTTTTCCAGTTAAAATATAAAGTTTGGGATATACCCGCCCTATAAGATGACACCTGGCATATAAGACGACCCCCAACTTTTGAGAAGATTTTCCTGGGTTAAAAAGTCATCTTATATGCTGGAAAATATGGTAACTTAACCAAGTAAGTAAAATACCTATACTGAGTAAACTACAGAATGTGGGAGAAAAATAGAGATAAAGGATGATATACACAAGTTGAAGAATATACCATGTTCATGGATTGGTAGAATCAACATCATTAAAATGTCCGTACTACCCAAAGCAATCTATAGATTCAATGCAATGCCCATTAAAATACCAATGGCAGCCCTAGCTGGTTTGGCTCAGTGGATAGAGCATTGGCCAGGACTGAAGGTCCCAGGTTCAATTCTGGCCAAGGGCACATGCCTGGGTTGTGGGCTTGATCCCCAGTAGGGGACATGCTGAAGGCAGCTGATCAATTATTCTCATCATTGATGTTTCTCTCTCTCCTTCTCCCTTCCTTTCTGAAAGCAATAAAGAAATATATTAAAAAATAAAATACCAATGGCATATTTCACAGACCTAGAGCAAACTCTCCAAAAATTTATATGGAATTATAAAAAGACCCTGAATAGCTGCAGCAATCTTGAGAAAGAAGAACAAAGTTGGAGTGATCACAATACCAGATATCAAGTTATACTACAAAGCCACTGTATGCAAAACAGTCCAATACTGGCACATAAACAGGCACATAATACAATGGAACAGAACAGAAAACCAAGAATTCAATGCAAGCCATTATGCTTAATTGATATTTGACAAAGGAGACCAGAGCATACAATGAAGTAAATGCAGTCTCTTCAATGAATGGTGTTGGAAAAATTGGACAGACACATGCAAAAAAAGTGAAACTAGACCACCAACTTACACCATACACAAAAATAAATTCAAAATGGAGGAAGGACTTAAACATAAGACAGGAAATCATAAAAATCTTAGAAGAAACCATATTCAGCAAAATCTCAGACATCTCTCCAGGAATATGTTTACTTATATATCACCTAGGACAGTGGAAACTAAGGAGAAAATAAACAAATTGGACTACATCTAAATAAAAAAACTTCTGCCCAGCAAAAGAAACCATCGACAAAATAACAAGAGAGCCCACTGCATGGGAACACATATTTGCTAATGATACATCCAATAAGGGCTTAATCTCCACTATTTATTGGGAACTCATACAACTTAACAACAGAAAGGTAAACAATCCAATTTAAAAATGGGCAATGGACCTAAATAGACACTTCTTCAAAGTGGACATACAGAAGGCCAAGAGTCATATGAAAAAATGCTCAAAATCACTAATTATCAGAGAGATGCAAAGAAAAATGGCAATTAAGTACCACCTTACACCTGTCAGTATGGCTGTCATCAACAAATCAACAAACAAGTGTTGGCAAGGATGTGGAGAAAAGTGAATCCTATTACACTGATGGTGGGAATGCAGACTAGTGCAGCCCCTATATTCCCAGCAACAGTGCATGAGTGTTACCTTTCCTCCACATCCTCGCCAACATTTGTTGTTTGTTGATTTATTGATAGCCATTCTGATAGATATGAGGTAATATCTCATTGTGGTTTTAATTTGCATTTTTCTGATGATTAGTGACATTAGTCATCTTTTCATATTTCTATTAGTCATCTGTATATCCTTTTTGGAGAAGTATCTATTCAGGTCATTTGCCCATTTTTTAAACTGGATTGTTTGATATTTTTGGTATTGAGCTGTATGAGTTCTTTATACATTTTTGGTATTATCCTCATCAGATTCACTGGAAAATAGGTTATCCCATTCAGTGGGTTGTCATTTTATTTTGTTGATTTTGTTGTTCTTGTTGTTGCTGTGACAAACTTTTCAGTTTGTTGTAGTCTCATTTTTTTTTTCTTTTGTTTCCCCTGCCCAAGCAGATATATCAGAAAAAATATCACTAAGAAAAATGTCTGAGATTGTACTGCCTATGTTTTCTTCTATGGATTTTATGGTTTTGAGTCTCACATTTAAGTCTTTAATCCATTTTAAGTTTATTCTTCTACTAGAGGCCCAGTGCATGAAATTTGTGCACAATGGGGTCCCTCAGCTCGGCCTGCGCCCTTGGGGGATGTCTGATCTGGGACGTTGCATGCACCAGTGACCATACTTTTCATACAAGTGAAAGGCATCTTGCTGTTGTATGAGCAGCTGCATTTTTTTTTTGCCTTGGTTATAAAAAGTAGTATATAACATGATCCTTCTGAGGCAGTAGAACCATTTTCCCCAGCTTATGGGTGGAAAACGGAAGCAGAGTGAAGTTAAATAATTGGCTTTGTCACACAGTTATGTCAGAATCAGGGCTGACCACAAAATGTGCAAACCAGAGTCCATGCATGTCATTCTGCATCATCCTATTTTTTCAGTGTTTGAGTAGCCTTGCCAGGTTTTAACTTTTAAATCTAAGAGACTGTTTCCAATATATAGGGTAGGGTCCCTAGGCCTGGCTGGTGATCAGGGACGATCTGTGGGGTGACTGGCGGGCGGGGCGATCGAGGGCCCCTTCTGGCACCTGCCTTGGCTGGCGGCCTGGCATGACCCACAGGCCATCACCACCACTGGTCACCTCCCTCCCTCCCTGCCATTCGGTTGGTTTGCATATTAGGGTTTTATTATATAGGATTTGGTGTAAGAGGTGGGTTTAGGTTTTTGTTTTTTGCATGTTTCTGTCCAATTTTCCTAACATCATTTATTGAATAAACTGACAAAATATTAATTGACCATTTAGGCATGGGTTTATTTCTGGATTGTCTACTGTGTTCCATTGATCTATATGTCTGTTTTTATGCCAGGACGATGCTGTTCTGATGACTATGGCCTTTTAATATAGTTTGACATCAGGGAGCTTTATTCCTCCAACTTTGTTCTTCCTTCTTGAGATTGATGAGGCTATTTGAGGTATTTCATAGTTCCATATAAATTTGGGGAATATTTTTTCTAGTTCTGTGAAATACACCATTGGTACTTTGATAGGAATACATTGAATCTATAGATTACTTTGGGTACTATGGTCATTTTAATAGTCTTAATTCTATCTATCCATGAGCACGGCATTTGCTTCCATTTCTTTTTTCAGTGTCTTATGATGTTCTTAGTACAAGTCTTTTACTTTTTTGCTTAAAATTTAATCCTAGGTATTTCATTGTATTTTATTTATTCATTTTTATTTGTCTCAAAGTTTGTTATCTTCCTTGATCACATTGTTAACTCACTCATTGCCTAGTAACATATTATTTAGCCTCCATGTGTTTGGTTTTTTTTTTAGTTTATCTCTTTTAATTAATTTCTACTTTTATGCCATTGTTGCTAATGGAGATGCTTGGTATAACTTTAATCTCTGTAAACTTACCGAGACTTGTTTTGTGTCCTAGTATATTCTCTATCCTGGAAAATACACCATATGCACTTGAAAACATTGTATATTCTGCTACTTTGGGGTGAAATGTTCTGTAAATATCTATTAAATCCATCTAATCTAGGAAGTCCTTTAAGGCAGCTGTTTCCTTGTTTATTGATTATTAGTCTGGAAAATCTATCCATTCATGTCAATGAGGTATTAAAATCTCCTACTATGGCTGTAACACTATTGATCTTTCCCTTTATGTTTTAAAATTTGCTTCATATATTTAGGTGTTCCTATGGTGGGTGTATAAATGTTTATAAGAATTATATTCATTTATTGGATTAGTCCTTTTATCATTATGAAGCATGCTTTTTTGTCTCTTACTATAGCTTTTGTTTTAATGTCTTCCTTGTCTGATATAACTATTGCTTACCCAGCTTTTTTTTAAAATTTCCATTTGCATAAAATATTCCTTTCAACTTTTCACTTTTAGTCTTTTTGTGTATTTTGTCCTGAGATAGGTCTCTTGTAGACACCATATGGGTCTTGTTTTCTTATTTATTCACCTCTGTATGTCTTTTGATATGAACATTTAATCCATTTACATGTAAGTGACTATTGATAGGAACATATTAATTCCATTTTAATTTTTATGACTATCTTCCTCTTATTTATTGTTTTTTATTTAATTTAAAATTTTTATTATTTAAAGTACTAGGGGCCCAGTGCACGAAGATTCGTACATGGCGGGGGTGGGTCCCTCAGCCCGACCTGCACCCTATCCAATCTGGGAGCCCTGATGGGAGCCCTCTCCAATCCGGGAGTTACTGTCTTTGCAATCATATGAGCGAATTGTCTGAGACCCCAACCCAGTTTGGTTTGTTGCTCACAGAATAATAGAGGCTTTGTTTTTCTTTGCTTCATTGGTGGAGATTTCCTGGAAGACTTAGGATATCTTCCCTTTAATTTTTCCTAGACACTCTGATTTTACTTATGTCTATCACCTTTGCTTTCCCTCCATACCCCACCACAACAGTAACTTGCTCCAGGCTCACTTTGCTCTAGTGTCTAGGAGAGTGATGGGCAACCTTTTGAGCTTGGTGTGTCAAACTTCGCCAAAAAACTGAACATAACTCGGGTAGTGTGTCACTTTGAGGAAAAAACATTATTTCGCGATATTTATAGTTTAAATAACATAAATGTATAATTGTTATATATAATTGTATTTAATAAACCAAAAACTAAATATTTAACTTACCTGCTTAGTGACTTCTTTGTTCATCCGTCAGTCAGTTTCTTTTGTTGGTCTTGATATTATTTAGCTTGTGTGGGGTGCCGTGAACTAGGATAAGTGAGGGGGAGGGGGAATTCTTTAACTAACCTGCCTATTAGTGACTTTTTTGTTGCTGAATTTCATTGGCTAAATCTTCAATTGAAGGTTGGTATTTTGTACACTTCAGGCCCAAGCAAGCGCTACTAACTTCATCCTTCAATCTGTTTCTTTTGTTGGTTTTGATATTATTTAACGCTGAGAATAAGGCCTCACAAAAGTATGTAGAGGGAAAAATTGTGAGTAAAGCCATTGCTATATTTTTCAGGGTGCTAAAAGTGTCTGGTAGTCGGTTCCAGGCACTCCAAATTTCCTGTTCGTAGTGGCACTCCTCTTGATTCTCCAAGCGGCACCTTTCCAGATTCTCAAGCTTTGACCTCAAGTCGACAAACACCTGAGCCCAGATACTGTCTTGAAATTCTGCAAGTTGCATCTCCAAATTATCAATTTGCATCCATTGGAAACCATTTAATTCCAAACTACTGTAGACTACTACATCAGGATACTTAATTATTTTCACGGTCTGCTCTAGACTTCCAAATTGACTAAATCTATCACTAAACTAGTCAAGTAACGAGTCTAAAACATGCTGGTACTTCATATGCAAGAGTTCCATTTCATTTTGTACAGCTGCACTGGCCTTCTCAAAATACTTTGTTACTCGAGGAAAATACTTATAAATTTTAGTTTCTACATCTCGCTTGAAAATTTTAACTTTACTTTCAAAAGCTTTTATGTATCCAAACATAACGTCAATACTTTTACCAAAACCTTGTAACTTTAAGTTCAGTTCATTAATATGAACAGAGAGATCTGTAAAAAACATCAGGGTGTTGACCCACTTATCATCATTAAGCTGAGGAAAGTTTCCCAGATCCTTATCATCAAGAAAAACCTTAATTTCTTCAAAGCACTCCACAAAGCGCTCAAGAACTTTGCCTCGGCTCAGCCATCTTACATTATTGTACATCAGCAGTCCACTGTAGGTGGAATCAACCTCCAGTAAAAGTGCCAAAAATTCTCGCTTGTGAAGGGGGCGAGCAGCTATTAAATTAACTATTTTTATAACAACTGACATTAAGTCGTTTAAGTCGGTGAATCCTGCCTTGGCACATAAAGCCTCCTGATGGATAATACAATGAAAAGGCACAATCGGATGTCCAATAGCTTCTGTAAACAATTTGACAAATCCGACTTTTCCCCCACCATATTTGGTGCCCCATCTGTTGTCACTGACACAACTTTAGAGATATCAATGCTTAGGTCACGAAATGTTTGTATAACAACCTTACATATTTCACTTCCTGATTTACTTGTTGACAGATACTGACTTTATCAACTCTTCTCTCATTGTGAGACCATCAGAATATCAACAATAATGGCCAACTGAGCATGTGATGTGACATCAGTAGTTTCATCAAGAGAGATCGAAAAATATTTACACTTCCTTATGTCTCTCTTTAATTGATGTTGTACGTTTGTGTTCAGTCTCATTATTTGGTCTTTTATGATATTTCTACTGAGTGGTAACTCAGATATTCTCTTAATAATTGCATCTTTATTCTGCATATCATGAAATAGAACTGGTGCACATCTTAGGAGAGTTTCTTTAATAAATTCTCCCTCACTGAGTGCTTTTCCATGCTGAGCTATAGAGTGAGCAATGCTCAAACTTGCAGATGTTAAATTTGTAGAGCCTTTCATGAATTTAAGGATGGAATTAGATTGGCTCTTATAAAGGTGTAGCTGCCTGGAAATGTATTCCTTCCTTTCATCCTCACCTTCCAAGAGCTGGGAATGATTAGTTTCAAAATGTCTATTTATATTCCACGTTCTGCTTACTACCGTTTCAGTACATAGAACGCAAAATGATCTGCCATTTTTTTCTATAAAGCCATACATCTCAGTCCATGTCTCTTGAAAGGGTCAGCCACTGCTACTACCACTTCCTTTACTTAACCTTAGTTTTTTTATTTTTTGGGTTCTCCATCAGGGGGACAGTGACAGAAGATAGAATTATAGATAGCTTGTTAGGCCTGCAGGCAATTAGGGGTTAACTAGCCTAACTAACCACAAAACGGTGCATATAACTGTCTTTTAGGAAAGGGCAGGGTTAATAAGCAGAAATAGGGGTTAATAAGGATGCACAACAGTAATAGTGGTGAAATGGAGTCTGCACTATGGAGCAAGATGGTGTTCCTTATGTGAATTAAAATGGCTGCCGCTATTTCTAATGGCGGGAAAAGGTGCCCATAGCACGCCACAAACCCTCTCCTCTCCCAGATTCCCCCTCACTTATCTCAGTAATGATGGATTAGAAATCCATGACACCCCAGAACAGTAGATAATGGTTGCTGTGGTTAACTGTTATTTGGTTACTGGTAATGGCAGGGCCCCCAGAGATGCATCCCCCGCTGTGTTCCGCTGCTCCCTACTCTGCCGGCGGAAGTGAGGGCAAAGATCCCAGCTTAACCGGAAGTCCCAGAACTAGACGCTCTGTTCTGGACTTCTTTTGTTTTGGCCCACAGACCTCCGGCACAGAGTGTCTAATAGGGGAGGATGAAACATTTGCGACTAGAGTTTTGGAGTTAGAGTCTAGACTGGGAATAACTAGAGTCTAACTCCAAGACTCTAGCCGCAAATTTTTCATCCTCAGGAGTAGCAAATGTTTCATCCTCGACATGCGGCTGCCTCACCAGCTGCGTGTCATCAGAAAAGGCTACGCGTGTCAGTGCTGACCCACGTATCATAGGTTCACCATCACTGGTCTAGGAGATCCGTCTGCCACCAGAACTACGATTCCTAGCATTCCTGGTGCTCCCCGCACTCTGGGCTTCTGCTTCTGGTCCTGGGGCTGCCACCAGAACTACTACTCCCAGAATTCCTGGTGCTCCCCTTGCTCTGGGTTTTCCTTTCCTGCTCTGTCTCCATCCCACGGACTCCCGCTCTGTCAAGTCCTCCAAAACACCAGCTCTCCCTCTCTGCTCTCCATCTGGTGGCTTCGGGAGCCAAGTTCCCCAAGCCGCTCCACTCTCCGCCAGCTCTCCAGCTCTGCTCTCCACCTGGCGCCTGTGTATGCAAATAAACCCACCATCTTTGTTGGGTTAATTTGCATACTCACTCCTGATTGGCTGGTGAGCATAGCAGAGGTAAGGTCAATTTACATGTTTCTCTTTTGTCATATAGGATTGCATAAGTCTCCTTCCCCATCCATTGAACACTCCCCAGCTGCCCCAAACCCCCAGCACAACCCTTCACCCCCACAACTGTCTGTGTACATTATGCTCAAATGCATGCATACAAGTCCTTTGGTTGATCTCTTACAACCTCACTCCCTGCCTTCCCTCATAGGTTGGACAGTCTGTTTGATGCTTCTATGACTCTGGTTCTACTTTTGGTGATCAGTTTATGTTGTCCATTATATTCCACAAATGAGTGAGATCATGTGATATTTCTCTTTCTCTGACTGGCTTATTTCGCTTAGCATAATGCTCTCCAGATCCATCCATGCTGTTGTGAATGGTAAGATTTCTTTCCTTTATACAGTAGTGTAGTATTCCATTATGTAAAGGTACTACCATTTTTTAATCCACTCATCTGCTGATGGGCACTTAGGCTGTTTCTAAAGCTTAGCTATTGTAAATTGTGCTGCTATGAACATAGGTGTGCATATGTCCTTTCTGATCGGTGTTTCTGAATTCTTGGGATATATTCCTACAAATGGGATTACTGGGTCAAATGGCAGTTCCATTCTTAACTTTTTGAGGAAATGCCATACTGTTACCCACAGTGGCTGCACCAGTCTGCATTCCCACCAGCAGTGCAAGAGGGTTCCTTTTTCTCCACATCCTCGCCAACACTTGTCCTTTGTTGATTTGTTGATGATAGCCATTCTGACAGGTGTGAGATGGTACCTCATTGTCATTTTGATTTGCATATCTCAGATGATTAGTGACTTTGAGCATGTTTTCATATGTCTCTTGGCCTTCTGTGTGTCCTCTTTTTAAGAGTATCTATTTAGGTCTTTTGCCCATTTTTTATTGGATTGTTTATCTTCCTTTTGTTAAGTTGTATGAGTTCCCTATAAATTTTAGAAATTAAACCCTTATCGGAGATAACATTTACAAAAATGTTCTCCCATACAGTGGGCTTTCTTATTGTTTTCTTGATGGTTTCATTACTGTGCAGAAGCTTTTTATTTTAATGTAGTCCCATTTGATTATTTTCTCTTTAGTTTCCATTGCCCTAAGACCTGTATCAGTAAATATATTGCTACAACAAATGTTTGTTCTTTTGCAGCCTGTGGCTTCTTCTAAGATTTTTATGGTTTCCCAACTTACATTTAAGTCCTTTAGCCATTTTGAGTTTATTTTTGTGTATGGTATAAATTGGTGATTAATTTCAGTTTTTTACATGTATCTGTCCAATTTTCCCAGCACCATTTATTGAAGACACTCTCTTGACTCCATTGTATGCTCTTGCCTCCTTTGTCAAATATTAATTGAGCATAATGGCTTGGGGTGATTTCTGGGTTCTCTGTTCTGTTCCATTGGCCTATATGTCTGTTCTTGTGTGAGTACCAGGCAATATTGAGAACAGTGGCTTGTAGTATAGGTTGGTATCTGGTAGTGTGATCCTTCCAACGTTGTTCTTCTTTCTTAAGATTGCTGAAGCTATTCAAGATCTTTCTTTTTTTTTTTTATTTAGATGAATTTTTGGAGAGTTTGTTCTAGGTCTTTGAAGTATGCTATTGGTATTTTAATGGGGATTATTAGTACATTGAATCTATACATTGTTTTGGGTAGCATGGACATTTTTACAATGTTGATTCTACCAATCCATGATCACAGTATATTTTTCTATTTGTTTATGTCCTCCTATATCTCTTTTTTCAATGTCCTGTAGTTTTCCAAGTACAGGTCTTTTAGTTCCTTAGTTAAGTTTATTCCAAGGTATCTTAATTTTTTTTTATTGCAATGGTAAATGGGATTGCTTTTTTAATTTCTCTTTCTATAAGTTCATTATTGGTGTATAAAAAAGCCATAGATTTCTGGCTGTTAATTTTGTATCCTGCTACATTGCCAAATTCATTTATTAAATCTAGTAGATTTTTTATGTTAATATGCATTTTTTTATTAAGGTATTATATGTGTACATATCTTACCATTATCCCCCCACTCCACTCCCATACATGCCCTCACCCCCCATTGTTTTGAGTTCATTGGTTATGCTTATATGCATGCATACAATTCCTTCGGTTGATCTCTTATCTCCCCCAACTCTCCCTAACCTTCCCGCTGTAATTTGACAGTCTGTTTGATGCTTTACTGCCTCTGTATCTATCTTTTCCTTCATCAGTTTATAAGTTTCTTTATTATCCACAAATGAGTGAGATCATGTGGTATTTTTCTTTCATTGACTGGCTTATTTCACTTAGCATAATGCTCTCCAGTTCCATCCAGGTTGCTGCAAATGGTAAAAATTCCTTCTTTTTTTATGGCAGCATAGTATTCCATTGTGTAGATGTACCATAGTTTTCTGATCCAGTCATCTGCTGATGGGCACCTAGGCTGTTTCCAAATCTTAGCTACTGTAAATTGTGCTGCTATGAACATAAGGGTGCACATATCCTTTCTGATTGGTGTTTTTAGTTTCTTGGGATATATTCCTAGGAGTGGGATTAATGGGTCAAATGGGAGTTCCAATTTTAGTTTTTTGAGGAAATTCCATACTGTTCTCCACAATGGCTGCACCAGTCTGCATTCCCACCAGCAGTGCACGTGGGTTCCTTTTTCTCCGCATCCTTGCCAACACTTGTCGTTTGTTGATTTGTTGATGATAGCCATTCTGACAGGTGTGAGATGGTACCGCACTGTCGTTTTGATTTCCATCTCTCAGATAATTAGTGACTTTGAGCATGTTTTCATGTGTCTCTTGGCCTTCCTTCTGTCTTCTTTGGAAAAGATTCTATTTAGGTCCGTTGCCCATTTTTTTATTGGATCATTTATCTTCCTTTTATTAAGTTGTATAAGTTGCCTGTAGATGTTGGAGATTAAAACTTTATCAGTGATAACATTTGCAAATATGTTCTCCCATACAGTGGGCTTCCTTGTTGTTTTGTTGATGGTTTCTATTGCTGTGGAAAAGCTTTTTATTTTCATGTAGTCCCACTTGTTTATTTTCTCTTTAGCCTCTATTGCCCTAGGAGCAGTATCAGTGAAGAAGTTCTTTGGGCATATGTCTGAGATTTTGTTGCCTGTGGATTCCTCTAGTATTTTTATCGTTTCCCGTAGTATGTTTAAGTCCTGTATCCATTTTGAGTTTATTTTTGTGTATGGTGTAAGTTGGTGATATAGTTTCATTTTTTTGCATGTATCTGTCCAATTTTCCCTACACCATTTGTTGAAGAGACTGTCTTGACTCCATTGTATGTTCTTGCCTCCTTTGTCAAATATTAATTGAGCATAGTGATTTGGGTTGATATCTGGATTCTCTATTCTATTCCATTGATCTATGTGTCTGTTCTTGTGCCAGTACAAAGCTGTTTTTAGAACAGTGGCTTTGTAATACAGCTTGAAATCTGGTATTGAAATCCCACCTACTTTGTTCTTCTTTGTCAGGATTACTGTGGCTATTTGGGTCTTTTTTTATCCCAGATGAATTTTTGGAGAGTTCTTTCTAGGTCTGTGAAATATGCCGTTGGTATTTTAATGGGGAATGCATTGAATCTATAGATTGCTTTGGGTAGTATGGACATTTTAATGATGTTGAGTCTACCAATCCATGAACATGGTATGTTCTAACATCTGTTTACGTTTTCCTCTATCTCTTTTTTCTGTGTCCTGTAGTTTTCCGCGTATAGGTCTTTTACCTCCATAGTTAGGTTGATTCCTATGTATCGTAATTTTTTTTGGTGCGATGGTAAATGGGATTGCTTTTTTAGTCTCTCTTTCTGTAAGTTCACTATTGGTGTATAGAAATGCCATACATTTCTTGGCATTAATTTTGTATCCTGGCACATTGCCAAACTCATTTATTAAGTCTATTAGTTTTTTGATGGAGTCTTTTGGGTTTTTTATGTACAATATCATGTCTTCTGCAAATAAAGACAGCTTTACTTCTTCTTTTCCAATTTGGATGCCTTTTTTTTTCTTCTTGTTGTCTAATTGCAATGTCTAGTACTTACAGTACTATGTCAAACAGAAGTGGAGAGAGTGTGTATCGCTGTCTTGTTCCTGTTCTTAGGTGAAACGGTTTTAGTTTTTGCCCATTGAGTATGATGTTAGCTGTGGGTTTATCATACATAGCTTTTATTATGCTGAGATATGATCCTTCTTTTCCCACCTTGTTGAGAGTTTTTATCAAGAAAGGGTGTTGGATTTTGTCAAATGCTTTTTCTGCATCAATTGATAAGAATATGTGATTTTTATCTCTCAATTTGTTTATGTGATGTATCACGGTTATAGATTTGCGGATATTGTACCATCCTTGCATTCCTGGGATAAATCCTACTTGGTCATTGTGTATGATTTTTCTGATGTACTGCTAGATCCGATTTGCTAGAATTTTGTTGAGGATTTTGACATTGATGTTCATGAGGGATATTGGACTATAATTCTTTTTCATTGTGTTGTCTTTATCTGGTTTTGGTATTAGGGTGATGCTGGCTTCATAGAAGGAGGTTGGAAGTGTTCCTTCCTCTTGCATTTTTTGGAATAGTCTGAGGAGGATAGGTTTTAGTTCTTCCTTGAATGTTTGGTAAAAATCTCCTGTGAAGCCATCTTTCCCTGGGCTTTTGTTTGGTGGAAGCTTTTTGATGACTGCTTCAATTTCTTACATAGTTATTGGCCTTTTGAGATGTATAGATTCTTCCTGATTGAGTTTTGGAAGGTTATATTTTTCTAGGGCTATGTCCATTTCCTCCAGGTTGTCCAGTTTGTTGGCGTAGAGGTGCTCATAGTATTTTTTAACAATCCTTTGTATTTTGGTGGGGTCCATTGTTAGTTTACCTCTTTCATTTCTGATTGAGCTTTGGAAGTTCATATTATTCTATGAATATATCCATTTCTTCTAGATTGTCAAATTTGTTGGAGTAGAGTTGTTCATAGTATTTTTTTTTTTTTTAACAATCCTTCGTATTTCTGTGTGGTCTGTTATTTCACCTCTTTCATTTCTGATTTTATTTGTGCCTTCTCTCTTTGCTTCTTGGTGAGCCTGGTTAGAGGTTCATCAATATTGTTTATCCTTTCAAAGAACCAGGTCTTGCTTTCATTTATCTTTTGTAGTATTCTTTTTTGTTTGTTTGTTTGTTTTGGTCTCTATATCATTTATTTCTGCTCTGACCTTTATTATTTCCTTCCTTCTGCTCACTCTGGGATTTTCTTGCTAGTCTGTTTCTAATTCTTTAAGTTTTAGAGTTAGATAATTTATTACAAGTTTTTCTTGTTTTATTGAGGTAGGCCTGTATTGCTAGGAACTTCCTTCTCAGGACTGCTTTCACTGTGTCCCATAGAGTTTGGATTGTTGTGTTTTCATTGTCATTTGTTTCCAGGATGTTTTTAATTTATTTTGTTATTTCTTTGGTAACCCAATCTTTGTTTAATAGCATACTATTTAGCCTCCAAGTGCTTGAATTTTTTTATTGCTTTTATTGTAGTTGATTTCTAATATTATGCCATTGTGGTCTGAGAAGATGCTTGATATTATTTCAATCTTCTTGAATTTGGGGACAATTTGCATATGTGGTGTATCTTTGAGAATATCCCTGTGCATTTGAGAAGAATGTATATTCTGTAGCTTGGGGGTGAAATGCTCTGAAGATGTCAATTAAGTCCATTTGATCTAGTGAGACATTAGGATTGATGTTTCTTTGCTGATCTTTTGTCTAGAGGATTTATCCAGTGATGTCAATGTTTTGTTAATGTCCCCTACTATGATTTCGTTGCTGTCGATCTCTCCTTTGACATCTTTCAGAAGTTTTTTGTTTTGTTTTGTTTTTAATGTACTTGGGTGCTCCTGCATTGGGAGCATATATGTTTACTAGAGTTATATCCTCTTGTTGTGTAGATCCCTTTAGTATTATGAAGTGGCCCTCCTTATCTCTTGCTATGGCCTTCACTTTGAGATCTATTTTGTCATATATAAGTATTGCTACCTCAGCATTTATTTCATTTCCTTTTGTCTGAAAGATATTTTTGCATCCTTTCACTTTCTGCCTGTGTGAGTCCTTTGTTCTGATGTGGTTCTCTTGTAGAAAGCATATGTATTGGTCATGTTTTCTTATCCATTCAACCACTCAATGTCTTTTGATTAGAGCATTTAATCCATTTACGTTTACTTTTATTATTGTTGGGTACTTGTTTGTAGCCGTTTTTCTTCTTTGTGCTTGTTTTACTTCTTGCCTCTCTATTTCTTGTTACAACAGTCCCTTTAGCATTTTTTTTTTTTTTTGGATTGTTGGCTTGGTAGTGATAAACTCCCTTAGCCCTTTTTTGTTTGTAAAGCTCCTGATTTCCCCTTCAATTTTGAATTATAGCTTTGCTGCTGGTTAGACTATTCTTGGATTCAGTCCCTTGCTTTGCATCACTTTGTATACTTCATTCCATTCCCTTCTGGCATGATGTGTTTCTCTTAAAAAATCTTTTGATAGTCTAATGGGAGTTCCTTTATAGGTAACTTTCTGTCTGTCTCTTGCAGCCCTTAAGATTCTCTCTTTGTCATTAATATTTGCCATTATAATTACAATGTGTCTTGGTGTGGGTCTCTTTGGGTTCGTCTTGCTTGAGTCTCTTTGCTTTTGTGACTTTTTTCTTCCCCAAATCATGGAAGTTTTCTGTCATTATTTATTCAAATAGGTTTTCTAATACTTGCTCCTCTTCTTGTCATTCTGGCACCCCTATTATATGTATGTTACTTTGTTTCATGTTGTCCTAATTCTCCCTTAGGCTCTCCTCCTGCTTTTTAACTTTTTTCTCCAATAGCTGTTCATCTTGGGTGTGCTTTGCTGCCCTATCTTCTAAGTCACTAATTCGGTCCTCTGCTTCTTCTAGTATACTGTTGAAACCTTCCATGGTGTTTCTTATTGTAGCTATATCATTTCTTATTTCTTCCTGATTCTTACATAAGTTGTTGATTTTCTTATCCATCTGGTTTATGAACTGTATGACCATTAGTCTGAATTCTTTTTCTGACATATTTCATGCCTCAGTTTCATTTAGTTTCTTTTCTGGCGATTCCTTTCTTTCCTTTTCAAGTTGTTTGTCTCCCCATTCTTGCTAACCCTTGGTTTAAATCTCACTGGCTGGATGCACAGGGCCTGGGCTGATGCCTTGGTCTTAATGGTCAGAGAATGCAATCGCAGGATTATCAGCAGGATGTGCTGGATCCAGGGCCCACACCTCGGGCTTGATGGGCAGGGAATGCAGACAGAGACATGCCTGTGGGACACATGGGGCAAGGCCAACTCTGCAGTCTTGGTGGGCAGGGAGTGCAGTCCCAGGCTTGCAGGTGGAATGCACTGGGCCCAGGGTCCATGTTGTGGGCTTGGCAGGCAAGGGATACAGACAGAGGCTTGCCTGTGGGATGCACAGTGCAGGAGCCAACTCTGTGGTCTTGGTGGCAGGGAACTCAGCCAAAAACTCACCTGCAACTTCAGGGCAAAGGCAATGCCACAGGCTTGTCAGGCAGAGAATGCAGAGGCTTGCCTGAGGGAACTGCAGGGCCAGGCTGATGCCACTGTCTTGGCTGACAGCAAGCATAGTCCCAGGCTTGCCAGTAAGACGTGCTGGATCTGGGGCCCCTGTTGTTGTCTTGGAGGCAGGGAACACAGCCAGAAATTCACCTGCAGCACCACGGGGCCAGGATGACACTGAGGGCTTGGTGGGCAGGGAGGCACAGTTAGAGACTCACTAGCAGGATACTTGGGAACTACGCAGTGGGCTGGCAGTAGGGGAGCACACTCTGGGACCCACAGAAGCTGGCATATGGGGAGACTGGAGTCCTGGTATCTGTGGGTCTGCCACTGATATAGCAGGTCTTTGGCTGGAGTGCTTGTAGGGCCTGGGATGGCGTCTGAGGCTAGTCTGGGTGGTGGTGAGGCTGGGCTTCTGGTCACAGCAGCTCTCCCCTTCAAGATGGCATGGTTTCTGTTGAGATGGCTGCCCCAGGACTGATTTCAGCAGTAGAAGGGGCTCTCCATCCAGGAGAGCCCAGTCTGCCAGCCCACGAACATCCTGCAGGGTCTAACTGTGACACACACACACACACACACACACACACACACACACACACACGCACACACAAACCCATGTCCACACATTCCCCTTTTGCTCCCTCACTCACTCACACTTTCTCCCTGCCATCCTGCTGGCTGCCATCTTCCTCCCATTTTTTATTCTTAAAGAAGTCCCTTTATCACTTATTATAATGCTGATTTTGTGGCAATAAACTCATTTAGCTTCTAATTATTTGGAAAGCTCTTTATTTTCCTTAATTTTGTTTTACTATTTTTTGAATATCAAAAGGCAACATTTATTCCATGAATTTTGAAAGACATAGAATATAAACCTCAAATTAGCCTGAGTTTCTTTTTCAATTCTTTATTGTTTAAAGTATTATATATAGTATTACATATGTCTCCTTTTCCCCCATTCACCTCTCCCCAGCCATCCGCACCCCCCAGCACATGCCCTCACCCCGCTAGTATCTGTGTCCATTGGTTATGCTTATGTGCATGCATACAAGTCCTTTGGTAGATCTCTTACCCCCGCTCTTGCTCCCTGAATTCCCTCTGAAGTTTGACTGTCTGTTTGATGCTTCTCTATCTCTGGATCTATTTTTGGTCATGAGTTTATGTTGTTCATTGTATTCCACAAATGAGTGAGATCATGTGATATTTCTCTTTCTCTGACTGGCTTATTCACTTAGCATAATGCTCTCCAGATCCATCCATGCTGTTGTGAATGGTAAGATTTATTTCCTTTATACAGCAGTGTAGTATTCCATTATGTAGAGGTACCACCATTTTTTAATCCACTCATCTGCTGATGGGCACTTTGGCTGTTTCTAAAGCTTAGCTATTGTAAATTTTGCTGCTATGAACATAGGTATGCATATGTCCTTTCTGATTGGTGTTTCTGAATTCTTGGGATATAGTCCTAGAAGTGGGATTACTGGGTCAAATGAAAGTTCCATTTTTAATTTTTTGAGGAAACTCCATACTGTTTTCCACAGTCAGCCTGAGTTTTTAATTCAAATTAGGTATTGATTTTTCTTAGTCAGTAAATCCAAATTTATATAGAACTAGAAGCCCGGTGCATGAAAATTCATGCACTGGAGGGGGGGTCCTTCAGCCCAGCCTGCCCCCTCTCACAGTCCATGAGCCCTCAGGGGCTGGAGGCAACCTGGCAATCAGGGGAAGGCCATGCTCCCATCACACCTCTGCTGCTGCCAATGCCAGCAGTGCAAGCCTCCGGCCCTGGTTACCTGAGCCTCGGGCGGCCCTGGGCGGCTGGGCAGCTGCCATCTGAGGTTTGCCTGCCTCCAGAGTCCCCCAGTCCCTTCAGACCACCAGCTGCCCAGGGCTGGCCCAAGGTGCAGGCAAGCCACAGATGGCGGCTTCCCAACCACCCAGGGCCGCCTGAGGCTCAGGTACCAAGCCTGGGGGAAAGTCAGCAAAAGGACCAAGGCACCCCAAGATCTACCTCTGTCTGCTGGCTGCCCATTAGGCACAGTCACTAAAAAAGCCTCTGGCAGTGTACGAGTTGGGAGTTGTGTGAAGTAGGCTCTCAGGTAGGGGCATATAGTGTTAATCAGATTGATACAGATTCAAACTCAGTGCCAATGCTGGGTCTGAGGACATTCAACATAAGACCCAGGGTACACCAAGGCTAGCTGATATCCACCAGGTGCCCAAAGATCTTTGTGGAGGAGTGGGTTCTCAGGGAGTCATCAGGGTGTGGCCAGCATGAGTTTATCAGGCCAAAATGGACCAAGATTTGGCCGTTTGATGGGAGAGCTTTGCTCCAGTTGGGCATGTGAGGGAAAAATGGCCCTCTTCATAGAGCTATACAACTCAATCTGTCCTGGATTCTGCCTGGACCTCCTGGAAAGCCCAACTTTGGCAGGTGCAGCCTCCTGGAGTCTGGAGGATGGGGCTAGTGGATCTTTCATGAGGAAGTGCAGCCAGTCAGGCTTCAGGGAAGGGGGAGGAGAATGGCCCCTGCCCCAGGGCCACACAACTCAATCTCTGACACCCTCTGAGCTTGGCTGGATCTCTACACCATGGACCCAGGCAGCTGACTCCTCCTCAGGGCTTAAGCTTTGCAGGGTGAGGATACAGGGAGTTAGGAGGGTGGGGCTATTGCATTTCCCCAAATTGATGCTGCATAGAGGGATTTGATAGATCCAAAAAGATGGCATCTACAGTGTGGGAGAGGGACTCAGCACAGTAACTCTGGCAGCTGTCCTTCAGCTTTCTCCCCCCATAGCCATACAAGACCAAGTCTCTTTCACATGACTCTATTCCACTCTGGGCAACCCTTTCTCCACTGAAGCCCAGTGGTTATAAATAAGATTTTGTGTATTGGCCCTTTAAGAGGGTGCCAGAGTTTCTAGGAAACTCCAGTCTTTCCCTCGCAGACAAAGTCCCCACTGATTTTCACAGCCAGGTATTATGTGGATGCCTCTTCCAGCTCTGGTGCTCTTATTTGAGGAACCTGTGGGGAGGTTGAGAACCCACACTCCTCAGAGTGAACATTTGTAGCTGAGATATACCTCCAAATTCTCACTGCCACACATTGGTGCAGGACCAGCCCTTTATGTGTCTCTGCCATCCCTACCAGTCTTGATGTGGCTTCTTCTGTAAATCCTTGGTTATAATATTTCTCTTCAGCTAGTCTTCAGTTGGTTATTCAGGTTGATTGGTCTACATTTTAGTTGTAAGTCCAGTTTGGTGCTGGGAGAAGGTCAGTGTAATTTCCATAGACTCCACTGCCATCTCGGATCTCATAAATTGAAACTCCTAGAATTTTATTAACCAATGTCACCCCAATAAATTTAATGAAACATTTTAAACTAAATTACAAAACTTAAAATTAAATAAATTTTATTAAAAACAGAAATTTTTAATACTGAAAACTCATTAATTTCTCATTATTTTATTACATTTTACTATCTATGCCTTAAGGTTATTTATATTCATTTATCTGTATATTGGATAAAATAAGTAATTAAAATACCCTCTTATCCTCAGTTTCAATTTCTGTAGTTTCAGTTACCCATGCTCAACCATGTTCTGAAAATATTAAGTGGAAAATTGCAAATAAACTATTTTTAAGTTGTGTGCTCTTCTGAATAGTGTAATGAAATCTCTTGCCATTCTTCTCCATTCTGCCTGGGACATGAATTATCCTTCTGTCCAGTGTATCCACACTACATACACTAACCACTAGTCATCTGGGTTATTAGATTGATTACTGCAGTATCACAATGCTTGTATTCAAGTAACCCTTAATGTACTAAATAATTGCCCCAAAGCAGGGGAATAGTGATGCTTAGTAATGCCGGCATTTTGGATATGCCAGAAAAGAAGCCATAAGGTACTGCAGTACAATGAGAAATTGAGAGAGGGGGAGGGGAGAGATATTACATCCACACAATGTTTATTACAGTATATTGTTATATTTGTTCTATTTTATTATTAGTTATTGTTGTTAATCTCTTATCCTGCCTAATTTATAAATTAAACTTCATCATAGGTATGTATGCATAAGAAAAAACATATATATAGAGAGAGAGTTTTACTATACACAGTTTCATGTATCCACTGTGGTTCTTAGAACATACCACCTGCCATAAGGAGGGACTACTATATGTGTTTGTATGTTCAGTGACTGCTAATTGGTAGATTAAAATGGGCTGTGATTAGAGTGCTTACACCATGTAAATCAGCAAAAATTACAAATTAGGGCTTCCTTCTCACTATGCTATCCTCATATCACTGAGATGGGGTTGTTAAAAATTCACCAACATATTGCAAGTGCTAATACTGCATAATATTATTTTAATGCACAGAATCTTATTTCAGTAAATGTTCTTACTAGCTACATCAGTAGCCAACTAATCATTTAGTTTATCTTTAGAACCTGGGGAAAATTTTTAGTAGGTGCATTGTGCATAATGCTATTTCTGGAGTTTGTGTTTTGAAATGGGGGGCGGTGATTGCTACTATATTTTCTCCTTCATCCACTTTCTCAACTAGCTCCCTTTACCCTTTTAGCCATCTGAAGTGGGAAACATAACCCTAATAAGATTATAAAGTCTTAGCCTAAGATCTACATATGGGATTGAGGGGATCTGGGAAGTTCTTGAATTTGTATGCAAAATTTGGCATAAATGTGCATTTGAAAAGAAGGTCCACAGTTCTCATCAGATTTTCAAAGGGGTTTATGACAAAAACAAAATTAAGAAATTTTGATATTGAGCACCACTTCAAAAAGAAACATGTCTACACTTTGTAAGATAATACAGCCAAGAAAGAAAGAAAAGCCAACTGACATATCCCACTCACTCATGTATGGTAAATAAAAAGCTAACATCTGGTGGTAACTTAGCTGACTTGCCAGACACCTGTTCTTTCACCACATATCTAATATCCCTCATTACTTTAGAAAACTTATATACTTTTTATTTTACCTTTTCACCTCTTTTTATTTTAAAATCTATTTACAGCATATCTAAACCAGTTTATTCCAATGTATGGTTAATTCAATTTTTTGAATAATTTATTCTAAAAAGTTTATACAAAAACCAATAAACAAAGAATGTTTTATTATGATAAACTCTTTATAATATACTAGAGGCCCGTTTAGGCAGTCGGACATCCCTCTCACAATCCAGGACTACTGGCTCCCAACTGCTTGCCTGCCTGCCTTCCTGATTGCCCCTAACCACTTCGCCTGCCAGCCTGATCACCCCTAACCACTCCGCTGCCAGCCTGTTTGCCCCCAACTTCCCTCCTCTGCTGGCCTGGTCACCCCTAACTGCCCTCTCCTGCAGGGTTGATCACCTCCAACTGCCCTCCCTTGCAGTCCTGGTCCTTCTCAACTGCCCTCCCTTGCAGTCCTGGTCCTTCTCAACTGCCCTCCCTTGCGGGCTGGGTGCCTCCCAACTGCCCTCTCCTGCTGGCCATCTTGTGGTGGCCATCTTGTGTCCACATGGGGGCAGGATCTTTGACCACATGGGGGCAGCTATATTGTGTGTTGCAGTGATGATCAATCTGCATATTACTCTTTTATTAGATAGGATAGAGGCCTGGTACAGGGGTGGGGGCCAGCTGGTTTGCCTTGAAGGGTATCCCGGATCAGGTGGGGGTTCGTGGGGTGTGGGGCGTGGGGCATGGGGTGGCCTGAGCGAGGGGCCTGTGGTGGTTTGCAGGCCAGCCACACGCCCTGGCAACCCAAGCAGAGGCCCTGGTATCTGGAATTTATTTTCCTTCTACAATTGAAACTTTGTAGCCTGGAGCAGAGCCAAGCCTAGGGATCCCTCTGAGGCCAGCAGCCATTTGTGTTGGGGTTATAATTGAAACTTTGTTGCCTTAAGTGGGTGGGTCCGGCCAGGGTGTGCGGAAAGCTTTGCTTCCCCTGTTGCCAGCGGCAACCCTGGCCTGCTCTCTCAAGCTCTATTCTGCCGCCATTTGTTTGAATTTGTTTACCTTCTATAATTGAAACTTTGTAGCTTGAGTGGAGGCTTAGGCCTGGCAAGGGCAGGCAGAAAGTTGGCTTCTTCTGTTACCTAGGAAACCTTGTTCTCTGTGGCTGTAGCCATCTTGGTTTGGGTTAATTTGCATACTCACTCTGATTGGATGGTGGGCGTGGCTTGTGGGCATGGCTTGTGGGTGTGTCGAAGGTATGGTCAATTTGCATATTTGTCTATTATTAGGTAGGGTTTGTATTGACTTCAGAGAGGAAGGGAGAGGGAGAGAGAAATAGAAATATCAATAATGAGAGAGAATCATTGATAGGCTTCCTCCTACATGTCCCACACTGGGGAATGAGACCACAACCCAGGCATATGCCCTGACCTGGAATCAAACCGTGACCTCCTGGTTCACAGGTTGATGCTCAACCATGAGCCATGCCAGTTGGGTTATTATGATAATCTTAATTTCAATATATCTTATAAGGTTACTGATCATGTTTATGTCTGCAAGGCATATAGAAACTTTTGTAGAAATATTTTCATCTATTTGTTGGTCTAAAATCTAAGAAAATATTCTGGAAAGAAGTAACTACTAAGAGGAAAGGCTATGGAGTAAAATTAAAATGGGTTGATAATACCATCATTTATTAATTGTATAACATTAGGCAATTCACTTGGGAATAATAATATTCCTTAACTCACAGAACTGTTATAATAATTAAATGAGTCTGGCCAAGCTGGGGTGACTAGGGAGGCCATGCCACTGGACCCTATAGAACACCTACTACATTAGGCCATGCTACAAAGCCTGGGAGACGTAGAAGTTCTACATAATACATAGAAACAAACACAGGAAGGCAGTCAAAATGAGGAGACAAAGAAACATGGACTAAAGAAAACATCAGAAAAAAACTCCAGAAAAAGAATAAAATGGAGATAAGCAGTCTACTAGATGCAGAATTGAAAACATTGGTTATAAGGATGCTTAAAGAACTTAGTGAGAACCTCATGAGCATAAAAAAGAACCAGTTAGAAATGAAAGCTATACTAATTGAAATAAAGAATAATTAATTTACAGGGACTCAACATAGAGTAGATGAAGCTGAGAAACAAATCAGAAATTTGGAATATAAAGAAGCAAAAAACACCCAATCAGAAGAGGGAAAATTTTTTTTTTAAATTAGGATAATGTTAGGAGCCTTTGAGATAACTTCAAGTGTACCAACATTCACATCATTGGGGTGCTGGAAGGAGAAGAGAGCAAGAAATTAAAATTTTATTTGAAAAATAATGACAGAAAACATCCCTAACTTGGTGAAGGGAACAGACATACAAGTCCAAGAAGTGCGGAGAGTCTCAAACAAGATGAATTCAAAGGATCCCACACCAAGACACATCTATACTAATAAAAGGGTAATATGCTAATTAGACCAGATAGACCGGACATCCTTCTGGATGTCCTTCTGGACAAAGCCACAATGGCGGGGGCCAAGTCAGAGGCGATTAGGGGCGATCAGGCAGGCAGGCAGAGTGGTTAGGGGCAATCATGCAGGTAGGTGATCAGTTAGTAGCCAGCAGTCCCAGATTGCAAGAGGGATGTTCGACTGCCAGCAGTTGGACATCCCCCTAGGGGTCCCAGATTGAAGAGGATGCAGGCCGAGCTGAGGGACTCCCCCCTACATGCATGAATTTTGTGCACCAGGCCTCTAGTTATAATTAAAATACAAAGGGTTAAAGGTAAAGAGAGAATCTTAAAAGCAGCAGGAAAAAGCAGTTAGTTACCTACAAGGGAGTTCCCATAAGACAACTGGTTTCTCAACAGAAACTTTGCAGGCCAGAATGGAATGGCAAGAAATAGTCAAAGTGATAAAAAGCAAGGACCTACAACCAAAATACACTACCCTGCAAAGCTATAATTTAGAATTGAAGGACAGATAGTTTCCCAGACAAGAAAAAGCTAAAGGAGTTTATCACAACCAAACCAATATTATATGAAATGTTAAAGGGTCTTATTTATGAAGAAAAAGTCAATAATATGAACAATAAATGGTAATAGACACATAGCTATCAACAGTTGAATATACAAACAAAACGAAGAAGCAGAGCAGAAACAGATTCATAAATACAGAAAACTTTTTGTTGGTTGCCAAATAGGAGGGGGGTGAGGATGGGTGAAAAAGGTGAAGGGATTAAGAAGTACAAATTGGTTGTTAAGAATGGTCATGGGGATGTAAAGTACAACATAGGGTATAATTCTAATAACTAGGTGTGGTGCTGGAGGGTGTGGGATTTATTGGGATGATCACATTTAGGTTATGTGATATCTGGTCACTGGGGTGTACAAAAATTTTAAATATAATTTCAAAAAAAGAATTAAAATGAGTCTGTCCTATTTTGCTTGTTCATTTTGTTCAATAGATTCCAAATATGAGTGAAATCATATAGTAGGGGTTGTGAACATACAATACAGTGTACAAGTGATGTGTTGTAGAATTGTGCACCTGAAACCTGTATAATTTTTTTAACCAGTGTCTTCCCAATAAGTTCAATAAAAAGGAAAAAGAAATAATTAAATGAGATCATAATTGTGAAGTTCTTGCTCCACACTTGTTACTTAATAATTACTTAATAAATGGTACTTTATTTTATGGTCAACTAAAATAGAGTTGTGCTAAAACTCCTTCCAATGGGTAAGTTTTGCCACCAAGAGAAGTGAAGTTTTAATTTTTTCATTTATAAAATACACTCTTTTAAATTTATTGAGAGAGAGAGAGAGAGAGAGAGAGAGAGAGAGAGAGAGAGAGAGAGATTTGTTATTCCACTTATTTATGCATTCGTTGGTTGATTAGTATATGTATTTCCCTGACAGGAGATTTTACCTGCAACCTTGGCATATCGGGACGATACTCTATCAGAGTTACCTGGCCAGGGCCAAGTTTTTCATTTATTTGCCAAACATTTACTAAGCACTATTTTTTGCACTATAAATTGCTAGGAAATCTAAGGGACACAAAGATGTCCAAGTCAGGGTCCATATTTTCAGAAAGCATTCAGTTTAACATCATCACAAATTATAATGCAAGTTATGTAAGAAAAGAAAAAATTACTATTGTCTCTCCCTCTACTTCTAGTCATCTTTCACAAGTTTCAATCTCTGTGTGCCTGTCTTTAGTATCTCTTTCTTTCTTCCTAAGATTAGCCCCTTTACTCTCTCCCTCATTCCTTGCCTTGATGTTACCTTTCTTAAAATCATATCTTTACACTTAGTTATTCTTGTATCATAGCTTTTATGTTAATAGTCAACATGAGTTTAAATAAAGTTATATTCCATAAATTATAGGTTCAAGTTGACATGTGTACAGTGGTCATGGGACTAGGTGCATAAAAAAAGCTGATGACAAAAAGAGCATTAAAAGAGATAAATCAGAACTGATGCATAGAGTGATGGTCAAAGAAGAGAAGGTCAGGGACATGTCTCTGAGTAAACAAAATAAGGATCTGTTGCCAACGGAGAAAGAGTCCAAGGGCAAGAAGATCAGATCAACAAGAAAATTGAGAAGGGTTGTGGGTAGTATAGTCCTATTAAATATTGAAAAGACATAGTAACATCTGGCAGGTAATATGACATCTATTACATCAGTCATGAAATTCAACAGTTTTATCATGCATATACATATAAGTGTAATAGTCTCTAAATAGAACAATCTTCATTCGTTAAAATTAGCCTGAAATTTAACCACAAATGGATCCTCATTTATAATGAAAACATAACTAAAGCTAATCCTGGTGCTGTTTTTGTTTTATTTTAGTTTTGCATTCAAAATGGCCTTTAAAAAAAGACAGATTAAATTTCAGAAGCACTTTTTCATTAACAAAAGGTGTCAGACACAAAGACACCAATTTCAAGGTAAATAAATTCCCCCAAATAACAAGAAACATATCAACTATGTAAAGTGAAACTGCTTAGAATTTAAAACTATGTAACATTCCTACATTCAATCATCAAGTCTTAACATTTCTCCCCCGCTTTTTTGCAAGGTTCAAAACCCAACTGTACCATTTATTATTTTTGTTACCTTCAGAAAGTTACCTTCATGCACCCTCATAGTTTTCATCTGAAAAATGGAGATAATAGTCATAATTTAAGTTCATAGAGTTGTTTTGGAAGTAACAGAGTTAATACATGCAAAGTACTTTAGGGTACCTGGCACATTTATTGACAGGCAATAAATGTCTGCCTTTATTTATTTATTTATTTATTTATTTATTTAACTCTTTATTGTTGAGAGTATTACGTATGACCCCCTTTTCCCCTATTGCCCTCTGCTCTTCTCCCCTCCAGGCCTTCACCACCCTATTGTTTGTGTCTATGGGTTATGCACATATGAGTTCATTGGTTGATCTCCCCCCCGCCCCACACACCCTTCCCTGCCTTCCCTCTGAGGTTTGACAGTGTATTCCCTTTTTATAATGTCTCTCATATCTGGAATTTTACTTCCATTTTTATAGCCATCATTCACATTAGTAAGCCTCCTAGCTCATCTCCCTGTCTTTCATTTATCCTACATTCAGTTGGCAAAATATTTGACCACAAATGCTTTTTTCATGTTAATAATAGCTAAACACTAAATACTTATTATGAGTCAGGTACTCTTTTAAGTGGTCTACATGTAACATCTCATTCTTCACAACACTATAATATAATTACTGTTTTTGTTACTATTTTACAGAAGGCGAAACTGAAGTACAGAAAGGTTATGTAATTTGCTCAAGATAATACACTTCTTAGGCAAAACCAGGCTGTCCAATTCCAACATACATATTTTTTAGCCATTTTACCATGTGACAATGCCCAAAAATATGGTATTTCCTTCAATTTTACTGAATTTAAACTTTAATGTAAAAAAATCCATAAACAAAAATAGCTGGAATGAACCTTGGGGTCTCTCACTTCAGAGACTGCAAACTAGTAGCTGACAGGCAGAATATGGTCTGCAGAAATATTTTATACTAGAGGCCCGGTGCACAAAATTCATGCACGGGGCCGGGAGGATGTGTCCCTCAGCCCAGCCTACACCTTCTCCAATCTGGGACCCCTCGAGGGCAGTCAGACACCCCTCTCACAATCCAAGACTGCTGGCTCCCAACTAATTGCCTGCCTGCCTTCCTGATGTCCCCTAACCGCTTCTGCCTGCCCGCTTGTTCACCCCCTAACCACTCCAATGCCAGCCTGATGGATGTCTAACTGCTCCCCTGCCAGCCTGTTTGCCCCCAACTTCCCTCCTCTGCCGGCCTGGTCACCCCTAACTGCCCTCCCCTGCAGGCTTGATCGCCTCCAACTGCCCTCCCTTGCAGGCCTGGTGCCTCCCAACTGCCCTCCCCTGCTGGCCATCTTGTGGTGGCCATCTTGTGTCCACATGGGGGCAGCCATCTTTGACCACATGGGGGCATCCATATTGTGTGTTGGAGTGATGGTCAATCTGCATATTACTCTTTTATTAGATAGGATAGAGGCCTGGTGCATGGGTGGGGGCCAGCTGGTTTTCCCTGAAGGGTGTCCTGGATCAGGGTGGGGGTTCCCTTGGGGCATGGGGTGGCCTGAGTGAGGGGCCTGTGGTGGTTTGCAGGCCAGCCATGGCCCCTGGCAACCCAAGCGGAGGCCCTGGTATCTGAAATTTATTTACCTTCTACAATTGAAACTTTGTAGCCTGGAGTGGAGCCAAGCCTCCTGCTCGCTCCGTGGCCGGCAGCTGTTTCTGTTGGGGTTTGTGTATTGAAACTTTGTAGTCTTACACGGAGGCCTGGGCTGGCCAGGATGTGCGGAAAGCAGGGGGAAACCCTAGCCTCTTGCTCTTTCCAGCTCTGTAGCTGCCGCCATTTCTGTTTGGATTTGTTTACCTTCTATAATTGAAACTTTGTAGCCTTGAGTGGAGGCTTAGGCTTGCAACGGCAAGTGGAAATCTTGGCTTCCTTTGTTACCAAGGAAACCCAAGCCTCCCTCCTGCTCTCTGTGGCTGTAGCCATCTTGGTTGGGTTTATTTGCATACTCACTCTTATTGGCTGATGGGCATGGCTGGTGGGCGTGGCTTGTGCATGTAGCAGAGTGATGGTTAATTTGCGTATTACTCTTTTATTAAGTAGGATGGCCTTCATGCTGTTTTAGTGTAAATCCTTTATCAAGAATTAAAAATTGAAAGATTTCACATAAAAAATGGAATTGTTGGTTTTTCTAGAAAAAAAATAGAATATTGAATCTTCATAGCCACTTGGTCACAAAGAACTGTTGCTCAGTTATTTCTGACTGTGTAAACAAGGCATAGATGCTTTAGATACATAGGTCCGTACCTGTCCTTCACTCATTTAGCTACATGGCCTTTGTAGAAATGTGCACTTATGATTCATAGTTTGGTAGAACTCCAGATGGGGAATAGACACTTAGAGAGGGACACTGACTTACCCAGGTTTTGACTCCCTATTCAAGACTACTAAAAAATATGTTTCTTTTTCTGTGCCTTTAAATAAGTTACTTTTCTTATTACCAATTCTTTATCAACATTTCTTTCAGTGTGCTTATTATTTCCTTGAAAACTGGCCTCAAAATTCACCCCCTGTACATAGTTTATCAAACTAATCCCACCAAACCCTGATAAAAATATATATACTGTGTACTCAGCATTCCATCCACATCAATCAGTTTGCACTTGCTGATATGCTGCTTTCCAAATAATTCTGTCATTGTTTCTGTGTATATTTTATTTCTAGACCTAGAATAAGTTCCTTAATGCAATGGTTGGCCTGAGGCAAATTTGTAAAGTAGGTGAAACTTGTGTTCCAGCTTCTTCTTTTTCTGTCCTTTTGATTACCCAGTGCTCATTACTGGGTTCTCTTCCAATTGCCATCAAAACTTTCTTTAAAGGACCACCTGTGATATTAGTCATTTACCAATGGTCCATAAACTTGTAGCCTGCAAGCTGATTTTTGCCAGCAGACCTATCTTGTTGGTGTGGCAATTTTTAAAATTTTTAAATGTAAATGTCTTTATATAAAACTTTCAATTTCTAGTTCTTTGTGTCATAAACTTGACCTCATCTATACACTTGTGTTATTTGCCTAGCCACAATAGACATGGGAGTCTGTGTTCCCTGTATTTTATCTTCCATTTGGGTTCCTGCATTATTCCCAAGACCCATTTCCACTTTTTCCCAGATTTGGTAACTGAATGTCTGCCTTGTTCCCTGCTAAGAAATCTTGGTAATCTTTTCAAAATATCAAGTCTGCTTTATTATCAGGTGATCCATTTCCTGATGACTAAGTCTCTTTGTGTTAAGAATGACATCTGCTCCTTGATTTAATGGACTTGTACTCTTACTGACTTTGGGAAGCCTGCCATTTCATCCCATTAGACGTTCATATGCTATTTGTGTAAATGACTACCTATTGCCATGCCAATCACGTATGGTGCGTGTATGCCATGTAGAACTTCTCTCCAATGCTTAAGGTTGAATATGATCCCAAGTACCTACCTCTGCCTAGTGGGAAGGTCTAATTTCATATCGTATTTCTTCCCAATTGATGTCATGACACTTGCAATTAACTTGATCACAATCAGGTAGGTCTATTGATATAACACTGAGCGTGAATTTGAGGTAATGAACTCTCATTTCTAGGAACATTTGCATTCTGTCATTTTAGAAATCATCCAGTATGTGGTGAGAGATATTTGGAGGAGATGAAGAAGTAAGGCACATGAGGAGAAACTTCCCAGGGTCTCCAAAAAATTGGTCTGCATCTAGAATTGTGATACTGCTCAACACCTTGGTGAGGACTTTTTTTTTTTAATTCCATAAGTGCTAGGCATAAATGAAGGCTCAGTCCCAGGCAGAGGTGGCAGAGTCCCCAGGCCATGGTAGCAGCGGGGGCCGAGCCCCTTGCATAAATTTTGTGCATCGGGTCTCTAGTTTTATATAAAAATTAAAGTGTTTGGGTGATTCTGGGAGGACAATGGAACCAGCAGCAAAGTTTTTATTCATTTGCTAAAATCACCCATAAAAATAGACAGAACAATTAGAATGGTAAACAAACCAAAAAACCATACAGGTAATGTTTAAAACAAAACAAGAGAGCAAGGTATCACCCACAAATCCTAAAATTCAAGTTGGGGGAACAAATCACCTATGGGTACAGAGATGCATATGGTACAAGCATCTGTGAGGAGGAAAGCAACAGAACATCTAAACAGATATGAAAATATGAAAGCTCCAAAAGGGCCAAAAGTTACTGGAAATTGCACTAGACCAATTTGAGAATAGAAGCTGAGCCTAGAAATGTTTTTAGTTGGCAGATGAGTAAAGGGATCCAAAGAAATGTTGAAGGGGTTGGATCACTCTGTGCCTGGCGAATTCTTGAAAATAACCATCTGAAACTTCCTTTTATAAAAAGCCTCATACTGAGTAAAAACCTGCCAAGAATAGAATTCTAAAACTGAGCAAGTGAGAAAAATATCCAGATAAAAATGGGATTGGAAAACAAAATCAGGAACTATCAGAAGAAAAGACATATTTTTTAACACTTTGTAAAAACACATAAGGAGATCTGGAGACATTAAACAAAAAAAGCTTTCTTAACTCACCTACTGTACCCAAAGCTATGTTACAATGAACCAAAGAATAATATTGTAATGGAATCTATAAAAAATTGTGATGGATGAGGGAGATGAGAGAGAGAGAGACAGAGAGAAAGAAAGGAACAGAATAAGAATCAAAAGGTAAAAAATATATGCCAGAAAGACATGCCCAAAAAGCAGATGAAAATTATAAACTAATATCTCAAAATAAACTAAAATAAATTAATAAACATAGGAAATATGAAGGAAAAACATAAATAAAAATAAAAACTCAGAAATTGAGACAATAGAACTTGGGAACAAATTAGAAATTAAAAATTATTTTAAAAATAAATTAAATAAAGAGAAAATAAACAAATGGGACTACATCAAAATAAAAAGCTTTTGCACAGCAATGGAAACCATCAATAGAACAACAAGAAGGCCCCCTGCATGAAAGAACATATTTGCCAATGATGTCAACGATAAGGGTTTAATCTCCAACATTTACAGGGAACTCATGCAGCTTAACAAAAAGAAGATAAACAACCCAATCAAAAAATGGGCAACTGATCTAAATAGACACTTTTCGAAAGAAGACAGAAGGAAGGCCAAGAGACATATGAAAACATGCTCTAAATCACTAATCATTAGAGAGATGCAAATCAAAACAACAATGCGGTACCATCTCACACCTGTCAGAATGGCCATTATCAACAAGTCGACAAATGACAAGTGCTGGTGAGAATGTGGAGAAAAAGGAACCCTCGTGCACTGCTGGTGGGAATGCAGACTGGTGCAGCAACTGTGGGGAACAGTATAGAGTTTCCTTAAAAAACTAAAAATAGAACTCCCATTTGACCCAGTGATCCCACTTCTAGGAATATATCCCAAGAAACTGGAAACATCAATCAGAAAGGATATATGCACCCCTATGTTCATAGCAGCACAATTCTCCATAGCTAAGATTTGGAAACAGCCTAAGTGCCCATCAGCAGATGAGTGGGTTAAAAAACTGTGGTACATCTACACAATGGAATACTACGCTGTGGTAAAAAAGAAGGAGCTCTTACCATTTGCAACAATATGGATGGAGATGGAGAACATTATGCTTAGTGAAATAAGCCAGGCAGAGAAAGATAAATATCGCATGATCTCACTCATTTGTGGAATATAATGAACAACATAAACTGATAGGGAAAAAAATAGATCCAGAAACAGAGAAATATCAATCAGAACGTCAAACCTCAGGGAAGAAATTGTGAGGTAACCAGAAACCCAAGAACGCCTGAGAACGCCTTTCTAGCAACGCTAGCAATCATCAGATGTATGGTAATTTTACGTGGGACAAGAGGGTAAGTATTTTGGACTTACTCCCCTGACCCTTCATGGGTAAGACCCCTTACGTGGGCTGAACCCCTGACTAATGTAGTTACCAATAATACCAAACACCTTGGTCATCCAGGAGGTCCATGGGTGGTGCAAGAAAGTATAAATACACAGGGGTCTGCACCCAGCTTCCCTTTTGTATGACACAAAATCAAAACAATGCCCCTTTGTGTGTACAACTAAAGAGAGGTTTCTGGCTTGTGAGGACACCAAAGAAAGGGTGTCACTACTATCACTACTTGCCCCCAGTAGAGGTGCATAAAATGTAACTAAGACCTTATCTATATAAAAAGAAATGGACAGCCAGTTTGAAAGGGAATTGCCATGGACTAGAACAAAGAATATCCTTACATGATATTATTCTACACTGTCATTAAAATTTTTCCCAGATTTGGATCACCCCCAGTACTTATAATAGTTACTCGCACCCTTGGGGATAAAAAAAAAATCATCTGTTTGGTGCTTGGAGACAAACGTAATACATCTCTTGATACTTTAGAATTACAACAGCATAATATACAATTATCCCAAGCAAACTTACAAACTGATTCTTTGAATGTCTGGCAGCAATTTAAAAAGGACATGTAAGGATTTAATCCCTTTCATTGTGTAGAGGGCCTCCTGGGAAGGCACCTGAGCATTCTATATTGGTCCCTCTTACCCTTTAGGCCAAGAGAGACCCACTTCTCACAATTCAATTGCTCACAGCTGTTGCATGAGCTCTCTGTTCAGTCGAGGTTGAAGTCTTGTGATGACTGGTGCCATGGATCTGTCTCTCACCCAGTGGGGCAAACTGAGCCCTCCCTGTAGAAGAAACCCGGGTTCCAAAAGATATGTGATCAGTGCTGGGGCCCCGCCAGCAGGTGAGGGGATCCCATGGCAGGTGCTGGGCATGGAGGCCACGGGGGCATAGGCTACCAAGGAGACAAAACTGAACCTCACGTCACCCTGCTTGGCCCCGGAGGATGGCTGGTTAGCCAAAGACGGGTAAGATTCCTCAAGGAAGGAACAACCTAAGACAGGCACAGTCGCAGAGGGGCCAACAGGAGAGAATTTGGGGATCAACAGAGGTGGGGCACAGACCCTCACCCCCCCAACATTGCAGGGGCCTGAATCATAGCCTCTTCTGAGGGAGGTCTCCTGCCCCAATGGCTGCTTCGTGCTTCCCATGCCCAGCTCAGATCAGGACCCAGGTGACTGACAGAGACTTAGCCGACAGCAGCTGCCCTCTCACTCCAACAAGAATTGTTTGAGGTGTCTTGTACCCATGGTGCGGGGAAGTGGGTTTACGATATCTAAATCCAGCCTACCACCAGATATGCTCAGGACCTACTCAAGAAGGCAAATAATCCCTTCCACCAATATTTACAGGGTAAAATAAGATTGTTGTTAGAATAATAAATTTGATAGTAAAACAGTAATCAAGTTTTCAGGCAAATTTAAATTGGCTAGTTGAAACAAGCGAATATTCTAGAAAAATTAATTGTATTGGACAAAAAGGTGTTCCTAAAGTGTTAACTAAAATTTTTATTGGTACTTCATCTCATGATAAAATTGTGCACCATGTAATGAACCTAAAACAGTAATATTATAGAGCAAAAAATTAAAATTTAAAAGCCATCAAGACTACATTATAAAATTTTCAAAAGCCTCCTAACATTTAAATCAAAAAAGGAGGGGATAGTAGAGGAATATCATGTAAGGAAAAATATCCTGTAAGTAAATTACATCTAGAAAATTAATACTTTAGAAAATTAATTGTAAGGCTAAAAGCAAGACACCCATGAAAAACACACAAGGTGACAAAACAAGCCAGAGGAAAATCATTTGGGCAAAAAATAAAAAAGGATCCCCAGTCAAATTTATAGAAAATATTCCTTTATTAACTTTTGGTCGAGAATATGTTTGTATATTTTCAGAAAACAACTCCGAGACCATGTGGATTCCAGCAACAGAGAGGAATCGACATGACTACTCCAGCCATGAAGACAGAAGAGAAGCAGTCCAGAGACAGAAGACGCTGATGTGGCCTTCCCATACTAGCAGTTAACAGCTGTGCATCACTGCAGGTTGCCCAGGACCAAACCAGACAGAGTCGGACCTACATTACCACCATTTGTCCACCATCCAGAACTGAAATGTCAGTGCTGACATGTACACATAAGGAACTGTTGGACGTTGAAATTGGGTCTCAAAAGAACTGTTGACCCAGAAAGAAACTCACTACACACTGATTCATTTGCCTGTCACCATAACCATTATTGCTTGTCTCATTTTCGGTTCTTATAAGTGTATTTCTAATAGCACATGATCTCACTCATCTAGGGGAAATAATGAACAACATAGACTGATGAACAAGAACAGACCCAGAAACAAGGAGGCATGGATCAGACTGTCAGGCCTCAGGGGGAGGGTAGGGAAGGGTGGGGGCAAAGGGGAGAGATCAACCAAAGGACTTGTGTGCAAGCATATGAGCCTAACCAGCGGTTAAGGACAACAGGGGTGTGGGGGCATGTGTGGGGAGGGGTGAGGGATGGGAATGGGGGGATAAGGACAAATATGTGATACCTCAATCAATAAATAAATTTAAAAAAAAGAAAGTTGGGAGGAAATAATTATTCTATAGAAGAAACTATAAAGGAGAAATCACTTGGGTCTAAAATACTTGGGTTTATTTGGGTAATGCTTTATAAATTGTCTTCTCTGTGCTGATGAGAAAGCTGGAAGATAGAATATTTATAACCCAAGGAAGTAAACAAATTGCCCATTCCCTCACTAATCAATTTGAGGTAAAGATAACAGATAAGATTACATCTGAGGGTGTTCTGTCATTTATCACAAGTTACAAGACCTCAGCTGAGTTTCCTGAATGCAATGGAAGGAGGTGAGGGCCTTTGTTTCAGAGCACTCCTCTGTTGCTGTATAAAAAACAACTATTTAAATGCCATCTATAGATAGACATAAAATGTTGTGAAACTTTAACGTTTTTATTAAAGTTTACATAAAAAAAAAAGAATTGTTTGAGTTGTCTTGTACCCATGGTGTGGGGAAGTGGGTTTATGATATCTAAATCCAGCCTACCACCAGGAATGCTCAGGACCTACTCAAGAAGGCAAATAGTCCTTTCCACTAATATTTACAGGGTAAAATAAGATTGTTGTTAGAGTAATAAATTTGACAGTAAAATAGTAGTCAAGTTTTCAGGCAAATTTAAATTGGCTAGTTGAAACAAGCGAATATTCTAGAAAAATTAATTGTACTGGACAAAAAGGTGTTCTTAAAGTGTTAACTAAAATTTTTATTGGTAGTTCATCTCATGATAAAATTGTGCACCATGTAATGAACCTAAAACAGTAATATTATAGTGCAAAAAATTAAAATTTAAAAGCCATCAAGACTACATTATAAAATTTTCAAAAGCCTCCTAATATTTAAATCCAGAAAGGAGGGGATAGTAGAAGAATATCATCTAAGGAAAAATATCCTGTAAGTAAATTGCATCTAGAAAATTAGTACTTTAGAAAATTAATTGTAAGGCTAAAAGCAAGACACCCATGAAAAACACACAAGGTGTCAAACAAGCCAGAGAAAAATCATTTGGGCAAAAAATGAAATAGGATCCCAAGTCTAATTTATAGAAAATATTCCTTTATTAACTTTTGGTCGAGAATATGATTGTATACTTTCAGAAAACAACTCCGAGACCATGTGGATTCCAGCAACAGAGAGGAATCAACAGGATTACTCCAGCCATGAAGACAGAAGAGAAGCAGTCCAGAGATATAAGACGCCGATGTAAAAGGAGAAATCACTTGGGTCTAAAATACTTGGGTTTATTTGGGTAATGCTTTATAAATTGTCTTCTCTGTGCTGATGAGAAAGCTGGAAGATAGAATATTTATAACCCAAGGAAGTAAACAAATTGCCCATTCCCTCACTAATCAATTTGAGGTAAAGATAACAGATAAGATTACATCTGAGGGTGTTCTGTCATTTATCACAAGTTACAAGACCTCAGCTGAGTTTCCTGAATGCAATGGAAGGAGGTGAGGGCCTTTGTTTCAGAGCACTCCTCTGTTGCTGTATAAAAAACAACTATTTAAATGCCATCTATAGATAGACATAAAATGTTGTGAAACTTTAACGTTTTTTATTAAAGTTTACATATAAAAAAAAAAGAATTGTTTGAGTTGTCTTGTACCCATGGTGTGGGGAAGTGGGTTTATGATATCTAAATCCAGCCTACCACCAGGAATGCTCAGGACCTACTCAAGAAGGCAAATAGTCCTTTCCACTAATATTTACAGGGTAAAATAAGATTGTTGTTAGAGTAATAAATTTGACAGTAAAATAGTAGTCAAGTTTTCAGGCAAATTTAAATTGGCTAGTTGAAACAAGCGAATATTCTAGAAAAATTAATTGTACTGGACAAAAAGGTGTTCTTAAAGTGTTAACTAAAATTTTTATTGGTAGTTCATCTCATGATAAAATTGTGCACCATGTAATGAACCTAAAAACAGTAATATTATAGTGCAAAAAATTAAAATTTAAAAGCCATCAAGACTACATTATAAAATTTTCAAAAGCCTCCTAATATTTAAATCCAGAAAGGAGGGGATAGTAGAAGAATATCATCTAAGGAAAAATATCCTGTAAGTAAATTGCATCTAGAAAATTAGTACTTTAGAAAATTAATTGTAAGGCTAAAAGCAAGACACCCATGAAAAACACACAAGGTGTCAAACAAGCCAGAGAAAAATCATTTGGGCAAAAAATGAAATAGGATCCCAAGTCTAATTTATAGAAAATATTCCTTTATTAACTTTTGGTCGAGAATATGATTGTATACTTTCAGAAAACAACTCCGAGACCATGTGGATTCCAGCAACAGAGAGGAATCAACAGGATTACTCCAGCCATGAAGACAGAAGAGAAGCAGTCCAGAGATATAAGACGCCGATGTCGCCTTGCCACACTAGCAGTTAGCAGCTGTGCATCACTGCAGCTTTCCCAGGACCAAACCAGAGAGAGTCGGACCTGCATTACCATTTGTCCACCTTCCAGAACTGAAATGTCATTGCTGACATGTACACATAAGGAACTGTTTGACATTGAAATTGGGTCTCAAAAGAACTGTTGACCCAGAAAGAAACTCACTACAGACTGATTCATTTGCCTATCAGCATAACCATTATTGCTTGTCTCATTTTTGGTTCTTATAAGTGTATTTCTAATAGCACATGATCTCACTCATCTAGGGGAAATAATGAACAACATAGACTGATGAACAAGAACAGACCCAGAAACAAGGAGGCATGGATCAGACTGTCGGGCCTCAGAGGGAGGGTAGGGGAGGGTGGGGTTAAAGGGGAGAGATCAACCAAAGGACTTGTGTGAACGCATATGAGCCTAACCAGTGATTAAGGTCAACAGGGGGATGGGGGCATGCGTGGGGAGGAGTGTGGGATGGGAATGGGTGGATGAGGACAAATATGTGATACCTTAATTAACAAAGAAATTAAAAATAATAATAATGAAATAAAAAATAAAATAAAAACATTATCCTGCTAAAAAAATAACAAAAAAAAATAAAGTGAATGAAGTTGTAAAAAAATAAAAACAAAAATAAGTAAACATAAATTCAAAATTAGAAAAAACACAAGAGTTATGAAAAACATAAGGTGAAGAGGAGGAAATTTTATTTATTTTGAGTTTTAAAGTAAATTTGGAAACCACTGTTTAGAGTACACAGAAGAATTGAATATTTATCTCAATTT
Source organism: Ia io (assembly GCA_025583905.1). Classification (NCBI taxonomy): domain Eukaryota; kingdom Metazoa; phylum Chordata; class Mammalia; order Chiroptera; family Vespertilionidae; genus Ia; species Ia io. The sequence continues at coordinate 38,422,904 of JAJQQW010000001.1, forward strand.
CATCACAATTTACTAAGCATTTATGTGGTTTGTATACATAGTTTAACATTAAGAAAACTTTGCCCAGTTGTGGTGGCTCAGTGGTTGAGCATCAACCTATGAACCAGAAGGTCACAGTTCAATTCCAGGCTAGGGCACATGCCCGGGTTGCGGGCTCACTTCCAAGTGTGGGGTGTGCAGGAGGCAGTTGATCAATGATTCTCTCTCATCATTTATGTTTCTATCTCTCTCTCCCTCTCCCTTCCTCTCTGAAAGTAATAAAAATATATTTAGAAAAAAAGAAATCTTTAGTAAGTATATCACTTGACTAATATTGAATAACACACACACACACACGTATATATATCTTATACACTGAGTGGCCAGATTATTATGATCTCTGAATGCATAATAATCTGGCCACTCAGTGTGTATCCTATATAATAAAAGGTTAATATGCAAATTGTCCCCTCGACCAGGCGTTCAACCAGCAGGCAGGCCGGCCAACCGCCCATGTCCCCTCCCCATGGCCAGGCTGTCCGGACCCCACCCGTGCATGAATTCATGAATTCATGCACCAGGCTTCTAATATATATATATACTGAGTGGCCAGATTATTATGCATTCAGAGATCATAATAATCTGGCCACTCAGTGTATAATAAAAGCCTAATATGCAAATTGTTGAACAGGGAGTTTGACCACTTGCTATGATGTGAGCTGACCATCAGGGGTCATTGCGGAACATGGCGGGTGTTGGTGGTGCTGGCAGAGGGTGGCAGTGGAGGTGCTGCCGGCCCCGATGGGCCCTGAAGAGAGCGGGACCACAGCGGGATGGTGGAGCAGGTGAGCTGGTGGTGCCAGGCCAAGGCAGGTGCGAGCAGGGCCCAATCACCCCACCGATCACCCCGCAGACTGTGACCAGTGGTGGTGGCAAGGGGCGGAGCTGCCACCCAGCTCCCAGGCATTGAGGGAGCCAGGCGGGGAGCCTGCCTCAATCGATCGCCCTGCAGGCGGGATGGTGGAGCAGGTGAGGGGGCAGTGCCAGGCCATGGCAGGGTGCCAGGCAGGGATGCGGGGCTGCGAGACTGGGGGTATGAGCCTGGGGATGCAAGCTGGGGCCTGATCCCCACAAGCCACCCCAAGAGACCTCACCCATGCCCGAATTCATGCACCAGGCCTCTAGTATATATATATATATACATATATATATATATATATATATATATATATATATATATATATATATATATATTTCTTTTTTTTAAATTTCTTTATTGATTAAGGTGTCACATATTTGTCCTCATCCCTTCATTCCCATCCCACACCCCTCCCCACGGATGCCCCCACCCCCCTGTTGTCCTTAACCATTGGTTAGGCTCGTATGCATGCACACAAGTCCTTTGGTTGATCTCTCCCCGCTACCCCCACCTTCCCCTACCCTCCCTCTGAGGCCCAACAGTCCGATCGATGCCTCCTTGTTTCTGGGTCTGTTCTTGTTCATCAGTCTATGTTGTTCATCATTTCCCCTAGATGAGTGAGATCATGTGTTACTAGAAATATACTTATAAGAACCGAATGTGAGACGAGCAATAATAGTTATGCTGACAGGCAAATGAATCAGTCTGTAGTAAGTTTCTTTCTGGACCAACAGTTCTTTTGAGACCCAATTTCAATGTCCACCAGTTCCTTATGTGTACATGTCGGCACTGACTTTTCAGCTCTGGATGGTGGACAAATGGTGGTAATGTAGGTCCAACTCCCTCTGGTTTGGTCTCGCCCGGACCCAGGGGCACGGCTTCACCCGGACTCAGGGCATGTGGCCTCACCCGGACCCAGGGGCACATGGCCTCACCCGGACCCAGGGCCGCATGGCCTCACCTGGACCCAGGGGCGTGGGGCCTCACCCGGACCCGGGACCCAGCCTCACCCGGATCCAGGGGCGCATGGCCTCACCCGGGCACAGGACCCAGCCTCATCTGGACCCAGGGGCACGTGGCCTCTCCCAGACCCAGGGGGCGGCCTCACCCGGACCCAGGACCCAGCCTCACCCAGATCCAGGGGCGCACGGCCTCACCTGGACCCGGGATCCAGTTTCACCCGGACCCAGGGGCACGTGGCCTCACCCAGACCCAGGGGCGCGTGCCCTCTCCTGGACCCAGGGGCACGGCTTCACCTGGACCCGGGACCCATTCTCACCCGGATCCAGGGGCACACGGCCTCACCCGGACCCAGGATCCAGCTACACCCAAACCCAGGGGCGCGTGGCCTCACCCGGACACAGGGGCGCGCGGCCTCACCCAGACCCGTGATCCAGCTATACCTGGACCCAGTGGCACGTGGCCTCACCCGGACCCAGGGGCGCATGGCCTCACCCGGACCCGGGATCCAGCTACACCCGGATCCAGAGGCGCGTGGCCTCACCTGGACCCAGGGGCGCGTGGCCTCACCCGGACCCAGGGGCCCGTGGCCTCACCTGGAGCCAGAGGCGTGTGGCCTCACCCGGACCCAGGAGCGCACGGCTTCACCCGGACCCGGTTCCAGCTACACCCGGACCCAGGGGCGCGTGGCCTCACCCGGACCCAGGGGCATGTGGCCTCACCCGGACCCAGGGGCGCACAGCCTCACCCGGTCCCGGGATCCAGCTACACCCGGACCCAGGGGCGCGTGGCCTCACCCGGACCCAGGGGCACATGGCCTCACCCAGACCCAGGGGCGCACAGCCTCACCCGGACCCGGGATCCAGCTACACCCGGACCCAGGGGCGTGTTGCCTCACCCGAACCCAGAGGCGTGTGGCCTCACCCGGACCCAGGGGTGCACGGTCTCACCCGGACCCGGGATCCAGCCTCACCCGGACCCAGGGGCACGGCCTCACCCTGACCTGGGACCCAGCCTCACCCGGACCCAGGGGTGCATGGCCTCACCCGGACCCAGGGGCGCGTGGCCTTTCCTGGACCCAGGGGTGCATGGCCTCACCCGGACCCGGTACTCAGCCTCACCCTGACCCGGGTCCCAGCCTCGCCCGGACCCAGGGGCGCATGGCCTCACCCGGACCCAGGACCCAGCGGGGCTTCATCTTCTTGATCCCAATTCCTGTCGGTCAATTCCCTCTCAGCAATTCCTTCGGCCATTTTCTCAAAGCTCCGGGGCGGCTGCCGCGGAATTCATTGGGCAGCGGGCTCAGCGAAGCTCCAGTGCCCCCGGTGCACGACGGCAGGCTGGTCCGAGGTCGTTGCGGCGGCACTCGGGTCTGCAGCAGTGACCAGTCGCTGGGCGAGCGCTCCTGGATCCAGGACCCAGCGGGGCCTTGTCTTCCAGATCCCAACTCTCATCGGTCAATTCCTTCTTAGCAATTCCTCTGGCCATTTTCTCAAAGCTCTGGGGCGGCTGCCGTGGAACTCACTGGGCAGCGGTCTCAGCGAAGCTCCGATGCGCCCGGTGCGTGGCGACGGGCTGGTCCAAGGTCGCTGCATCGGCACTCGGGTCTGCAGCGGCGGCCGGTCGCCGGGTGTGTGCACCTGGCCGCTTCCGGTGCGCTGAGATTCTCGAATGACTCGGAGGTCAGCAAGCGCAGGGTCTCCCACCCCATGTCTCCCAAGGGCTCATCTGTTCGTGCTCGGCAGCAAGTGGAGCTGTCCCCTCAGCCGGAGACCGCCGGGGGAACTGCGCAGACAACGTTCCAGGCCGCCATCGTGTCGCCAGAGCTGTAGTTCTTAAAGTGTGATCTTATATGCAAAAGTTGCTGTTTGGAGCCTGGGCGGGTTTGTGGAATGTGTGGGGCGGGTCTCAGGGTGGGGCGGGTCTCAGGGCGGGGCGGGGTCTCAGGGCGTCACTAGGCTAGGGCGTGGCAAACAGCAATGGCTACAAGTCTGCTTTTTCTGCCTTTCCGCATTTCCAAGTCCCCGCGTCCCGTGCTCCAGTGCAGTAAACACTGATTGCTGGGCGCACCTCTGCAAAAAAAATCGCTCTCACTTTCCAACACGACGGCCGAGAGTCCAGCTTCTCCACGTAGGTATCTGGGTCTCCCGCGCGTCTCCAGAAACTGGATTTCAGGGTGATGGGGAGCTTATCTCCCTTAGGGTTGGAAAAAAAGCCGCGTGTCCCTTCCCCCACCACCAGCCTGACCCACGCGCCTCCGCACCTCAGCCCCTCGGCGTTTGCTCTTTCCTCTTCCCTCTTAGTTGTAAATCCACCATTCAGCCAGCTCTCCTGTGGTTCTGGGTGGCAGACGCTCTGTCCTCTAGTTGTATTTTTGAAATTACTGTGTGCGGCGCAGTTCATTTGTTTAACTTTGTCGCCATCTTGGTTTGGTCTCCCAGAGCCAGTTCTTAAAGTGTGATCTTTGGCTCACCAGCATCAGCATCATCCTGCGTCCCCCTCTCTTTTATTCTAGTTGTAGAGCATCTGCTCAGCCAGCCCTCCAGTGGTTCTGGATGGTGTCCGTTCTGTTTTCCCTTTGTAGTTTCAAAATTGTTGTGGTAGGCAACAATCAGGCGTCCGCCCTATGCCGCCATCTTGGTCCTCCCTCCTATATATATATTTCTGAGAATAAAAATATTACAGAAAGTTGTATTTTGCTCTCTTTTTATTTAGGTGACATTGGTTAATAACATTACATAAGTTTCAGATGTACAACATTTTAATTTGATATCTGTGTTATCTATTGCATGCTAGCCACCAAAATTTTAATTTCCATCCATCACCATAAACTTGACCCCCTTTACCCATTTCACCCTCACCCTAGCCCCTTCTCCTCAGGTAACCACCAATTTGGTGTCTGTATCTAGAGTTTGTGTTTGTTTTTTTAGTTCATTTGTTACTTTTTATATTTCACATGCTATCCCAGGAAGAGGAAGAAGTGCCAGCACCCCTCTTAAAGGCTTTTGGACACCAAACAAGAGAGTATTTGGATCTGCCCTTCTAAGTCCTGGATACCATGACCTGCTGATCTCAGTTCTGTAGCGGGGGAAGGGAAGCTGGTGGGAGCTGAGACATTTAGGATATGTGTCCCTCAAAGGCTATTTTCTGGGACCAGGACGAAGTGTTTTACTCCTTCCTACAGACTGGGCCAACATCAGTCCCAATGAGAACCTCTTTTGATCTGTCCACCTGAGAATAGTGGCCTGACATAGCTGAACTTGCTTCTGCAGAGGGAATTACTGGCTGCACCCAACCTGAACCTGCAGCACATCCATCCTGGGGGAACTAGAGTTGGAAATTCTGGCAGAGGCTGAGGAGTTTGGCTCTGGAGTAAGGGCCAGTGTCCTCCCCCCGATTGAGATTCTGACTGTATGACCCCAAAAGGGGTTTCACTAGCCCCATTTGTCCTATCCCTGTTGCCCCATCCTACTGAGCTTACAACCTCTGGAAAGGTCTTGGATCATGGCCAGCCTGGGCCCACTCTACAGTCTTTTTTTCAGAAGTCTCTGGAGAAAGACCAGGCAACCTCAGAGGGAGGTGGAGTAGATGACTGGTGGAGATGGGCTTCAGGGAGCCTCAGACCTTTAACAGATCTTCCCCTAGCTCTAAGCTGAAGGGAGCTGACACTTGTACACATATTGGCCCTTCCCATGCACACCCAGGCCCAGTAGACAATGCCACAAACAGAGAATAGTGTGGTAGCTCCAGGCATGTAGCCAAAGGCCATATTACATCCACTTATATCTGAATCCTGCCCAAGTGTACCCAAAACCAACACAACCAGTGGTGAACTTCATACCACACTAGCACTTGACCCAACCAGTCATACTAGTGGCATGCCCAAAGGGGGAATTCCCACAGGCACTGGAACCTACTGGGAACAACTATGCCTACGGGAGAAGCCCCTGCAGCATGACTCATATACAGTGATCAAGTTTATCTTTATGGTCAACCAAACTGAATGGTTAACTCCACCCAAAAAAGGGCCAAAAGCATTCAAGTTTCAACTATAACAGGAGGATGCACATAAACTACAAGAAACATTACTGGAGCACAAAGCTCAGGTGATCTGCAATATTGTACCACTGAGCCCAATAAGACACCTTCATCATAAAGCAATCATAACAAGTTTGGGCGTCATAGCAAATACACTTAATAAAATAGACAAAATGGGGAGACAAAGAAATATGCCCCACATGAAAAAACAAGAGAAATCCCCAGAAAAAAAATAAATGAAATGAAAGAACCCAAAATACCAGATGCATAGGTGAAAACAAGGGTTATAAGGATGATCAAGGACCTTAGGAAAATAATGGATGATCTCAGTGACAACTTAAACAAAGAGATAGAAGGCATTAAGGAGGACATAGAAACAATTAAAACAAACAGTCAGGCCATAGGTCGTTTGGCTCGGAGGACATAGTGTTAGCCTGTAGACTGAAGGGTCCCAGGTTCAATTCCAGTCAAGGGCACATGACTGGGTTGCAGGCTTGGTTCTCAGTAAGGGGCATGCAGGAAGCCGCCAATCAATGATTCTCTCTGATCATTGATGTTTCTATCTTTCTCCTCTCTCCCTTCCTCTCTGAAATCAATAAAAATATATTTTAAAAATAAAAAAATATAAACAACCAGTCAGAAATGAAGACTACAATATTTGAATTGAACAATGCACTAGAAAACAACAACAGGTTAGATGAAGCAAAAGGTCAAATCAGTGACTTAGAGGACAAGATAACAGTAAACATCCAACCAGAGCATAAAAGATAAGAGAATTTTTTAAAAAGAGAAAAGTCTAATGGACTTCTGGGACATCAAGAGTAACAACATCTGCCCTAGCGGGTTTGGATCAATGGATAGAGTATTGGCCTGTGGACTGAAGTGTCCCAGGTTTGGTTATCATCAAGGGCATGTACTTCCATTGCAGGCTTGATCCCTGTGTGGGAGGCAACCAATCAATGTGTCTCTCTCACATCGATGTTTCTCTCCTTCTGTTTTTACCACTCCACTCTTTCAAAAATAAAGAAATAGATAAAATAAATGGAAAAATATATTTGTGTAAGGATTAACAACAAAAAATACTAACAACATCTGCTCTAACTGGTTTGGCTCAGTAGATAGAGCATCGGCCCACGGGTTTGATTCCGGTCAAGGGCATGTACTTTAATTGCAGGCTCAATCCCTGGCCCTGGTCAGGGAGCATGCGGGAGGCAATCAATTGATGTGTCTCTCTCACATTGATGTTTATCTGTCTCTCCCCCTCCCTTCCACTCTCTCTAAAAAACAATGGGAAAGTATCTTTGGGTAAGGATTAACAACAACAAAAGGTGGCCAGCAGTACAGCAGGGAGGGAAAGAGTATGAGTGAGTAAAGGAGTAAGAGGGGAGTGTGTGGATGTGTGTGGTGTGTGTGTGAGAGAGTAAGGGACAGTTATATCTTGCAGGAGTCTCGTGGACTGACAGATAGGACTATCCTAGACGGGGAGCCCCTGCTACCACCAAGGGCACTGCCAGGCTGGGCAGGACTTTGGCACAAAGCCCACATCATCTTGTAGAGGAGAACAGCAGAGGCTAGGAGTAGAGCCACATCAACACCCAGACTGGCCTTGGACACAAGGCTAGAACCATGCAGGGAGCCACTTGCCAGCTATAACCTGCATGGGACCACCACCATGCCCCAGTAGTGAGTGGCACAATATCTTGACATGGGCTCTCAGGTGTCTGCAGTGAGTGCTCAACAGAGTGAGCTCCCACACCATGCTTCCTCACCCACTTGCCCGGACCCAGCATCTCAGGATGCTGTGCTGACAGTGTTGTCATAGTGACCCAGAGCCTCCCAAAGACCACCCCAATTCAGGACAGTGTTGGTGCAGCAACACAGAGCAGCCTGGTGACTTCCCCACTCCTGGACCAGGACAGTGCTGCTGGTGAGATCCTGTGTGCCCACCCATAGGTTACAGGGTGCCACCCTGCTGTAGGTACCAGGGCCACACAGCAAATTGTAGGCCAGAGTTACACACCAGAGGATCTGTGCAGGCGCCCCCTCCAACCCTGAACATCTGAAGAATACAATAGAGGGACTAGATCTGTAGGAGAAGGAAATACAACTCAGAGCAGGCATGAGACTCAAGAAGACCCAGCCTCTTGGCTAACGAGTCCAAGGCCATTGAACCTCTATGGGCTTTTACCTCTCAGACCCCAAGCAGGGCCAGAAAGAGACAGCAATAATGGGGATACAAAAACAATCCTTAAAGGAAAGAAAAGGTGGAATAGCTAGAAAAAGAACTAAATGAAATAGAGGCAAGCAATATGACAAATAATTCAGAGTAATGGTTGTAAAGATGTTCCACCATCTTATTAGGAAAATCACCAACATATATAAGAATCAAGAGGAAATGAAGAATGATATAGCTGCAATAAAGGACACAATGGAAGATTTCAACAGTAGACTAGCATAAGTGGAGGACCAAATCAGTGAGTTAGAAGACAGGGTAGTGAAAAAACCCCAGCTGAATAGAAATTGAAAAAAAAATTAAAAAGTAGGAGGGGAGTTTAAGGGACCTTTGGGACAACATGAAATGAAACAACATACATGTAATAGGGGTGCCAGAAAGACAAGAAGAGGAGCATGGAATAGAAAACTTATTTGAAGAAATAATGACAGAAAACTTCCCTGACTTGCCTTGGGGGTGGGGGCGGGGGGAGGGGGGGAGGGAGACAGTCACACAAGCACAGAGAGTCCCAAACAAAATTAATCCAAAAAGACCCACACCAAGACACATCATAATTACAATGGAAAACAATAACGCCAAAGAAAGAATATTAAGGGCTGCAAGAGAGAGACAGAAAGTTACCTACAAGGGATCTCCCATTAGACTATCAAATGATTTCTCAACAAAAACACATCAGGCCAGAAGAGAATGGAATGAAGTATACAAAGTAATGCAAAGCAAGTGACTGAATCCAAGAATACTCTACCCAGCAAGACTATCATTCAAAATTGAGGGTAAATAAGGAGCTTCACAGACAAAAAAGGCTAAGGGGTGTTTATTAACACCAAGCCAGCTTCAAGAAATGGTAGAAGGACTGATGAAAAAGAATAGAAAGGAAGAATGAGCAAAGCCATAAAGAATAAAAATGGCAAGAAAAAAGTACCTATCAATGATAACCTTAAACTTAAATGTATTAAATGCTCCAATCAAAAGACATAGGGTGTCTGAAGGGATAAGAAACATGACCCATATATATGCTGTCTACAAGAGAACTACCTCAGAACAAAGGACACACAAAGACTGAAAGTAAAGGGATGGAAAAAATTTAAGACAAATGGAAATTTTAAGAAAGCTGGGGTAGCAATAATTATATCTGACAAATTAGAACTCAAAGTGAAGGCCATAACAAGAGATAAGGAAGGTCACTTCATAATACTAAAGGGATCAAGTCAACAAGAGGATATAACTCTTGTAAACATATATGAACCCAATACAGAATCACCCGCCCCCCCACCAAAAAAAAAAAAAAAAACTTCTCTAAGATATCAAGTGAAAGATCATCAGCAATAAAATCATACTAGGGGTCTTTAATACCTGATTGACATCACTAGATAATCTTCTAGACAAAAAATCAACAAAGAATCAGCAACCATAAATGACTCACTAGATCAGATGGGCTTAATTGACATCTTCAGAACATTTCACGCAAAGCTACAGATTATACATTCTTCTCAAATGCATATGGGACATTTTCAAAGAAAGCCCACATATTAGGACACAGGCTAAGTCTCTTTAAATTCAAGAGGATAGAAATCATATCAAGCATCTTCTCAGATCACATTGGCATAAAATTAGAAATAAACTACAGTAAAAACAGTAAGAAACAAACCATTGGAAGCTGAAGAGCATGCTATTAAACAATGATTGGGTTAACAAAGAGATCAAAGAAGAAATAAAAAAACATCCTGGAAAGAAATGACAATGAAAACACAACAATCCAAAAATCTATGGGACATAGTGAAAGCAGTCCTGAGAGGCAAGTTCATACCATTACATACTTACCTCAAAAAACAATAAAAACTGGTAACAACTTATGTAACTGTACAACTTACAGAATTAGAAATAGAGCAACAAGAAAAGCCCAGAGTAAGTAGAAGGAAGGAAATAATAAATATCTGAGCAGAAATAAATGACATAGAGACAAAAGAAAGGATACAAAAGATCAGTAGAACCAAGAGCTGTTTCTTTGAAAGGCTAAACAAGATTAATGAACTTTTAGTCAGGTTCACCAGGAAGCAAAGACAGAGGACTCAAATAAACAAAATAAAAAGTGGAAAAGGTGAAGTAACAAAAGACCACACAGAAATACAAAGTATTGTAAAAAAAAAAAAAATGCTATGAACAACTCTATTCAAACAAACTGGACAACCTAGATGAAATAGACATATTCCTAGAGAAATATAATCTTCCAAAACTGAATCAGGAAGAAACAGAAAATCTAAATAGGCCAATAAGCACTGAGGAAATTGAAGCAGTAATAAAAAAAAAAAAAAAAACTTTCAACAAACAAAAGCCCCAGTCTGGATGGCTTCACAGGGGAGTTTTATCAAACATTCAAAGAAGAACTAAAACTGACCTTCCTGTGATTATTCCAAAAAATTCAAGAGGAAGGATCACTTCCAAACTCATTCTATGAAGCCAGCATTACCCTAATCCCAAAAACCAGAAATATACACTACAAAGCAAGAGAATTACAGGCCAATATCCCTGATGAACATAGATGCTAAAATCCTCAACAAAACATTATCAAATAGCATGCAACCATACATTAAAAAGATCATACACCATAACCAAGTTGTATTTATGCCAGAGATGCAAGACTTTGTACAATATCAACAAATCAATAAAGTTGATACATCACATAAACAAATTGGGAGTCAAAATCACATGATCCTATCAATTGATGCAGAAAAAGCATTAGACAAAATCCAGCACCCTTTCCTGATAAAAACTCTCAGCAAAGTGGGATTAGAGGGATCATACCTCAATATAATAAAAGCCTTATATGACAAACCTACAGAAAATACTACTCAAAGAACAAAAACTAAAGCCATTTCCCCTAGGAACAGGAACAAGATAGGGTTACCTACTTTCACCACTCCTGTTTGACACAATACTGGAAGGGCAAGCCATAGCAATCAGACAAGAAGAAGAAACAAAAGGCATCCGAATTGGTAAAGAGAGTAAAATTGTCAATATCCACTGATGACATAATATTGTAAATAGAAAACCCTAAAGACTCCATCAAAAAACTACTGACTTAATAAATGAATTGAGCAATGTAACAGGATACAAAATTATTACCCAGAAATCTATGGCATTTTTATACACCAATAATGAACTCACAAAAAGAGAAACAAACAAACAAAAAAAATCCTATTTATCATTGCAACTAAAAAATTAAGTTACCTTGGAATAAACTTAACTAAGAAGATAAAATACCTGTACTGAGAAAACTACAGGGCTTTTAAAAAAAAAGATAGAGTGAGATAAATTGGAAGTATATGCCATGTTCATGGATTGGTAGAATCAATATCATTAAAATGTCCATACTACCTAAAGCAATCTATAAATTCAATGCAACCCCCATTAAATTACAAACGGCATATTTCACAGACCTAGAACAAATTCTCCATAAATTTATATGAAATAAAAAAATACCCCGAATAGCTGCAGCAATCCTGAGAAAAAAAGAACAAAGTTGGAATGATCACAATACCAGATATCAAGTTATATTACAAAGCCACTGTTCTCAAAACAGCCTGGTACTGTTGCAAGAACAGCCATATAAACCAATGGAACATAACAGAGAACTCAGAAATTAACCCAAACCTTATACTCAATTAATATTTGACAAAGGAGGCAAGAGCATACTGTGGATTTAAGACAGTCTCTTCAATAAATGGTGCTGGGAAAATTGGACAGATACATGCAAAAAAAATGAAATTTGACCACCAACTTACACCATATACAAAAATAAACTCAAAATAGATAAAGGACTTAAACGTAAGATGAGAAACCATAAAAATCTTAGAAGAAGCCATAGGCCGCAAAATAGCAGACATTTGTCATAGCAATATCTTTACTGATATAGCTCCTAGGGCAATGGAAACTAAGGAGAAAATAATCAAATGGGACTATATCAAAATAAAAAGGTTTTGCACAGCAATGAAACCATCAACAAAACAACAAGAAAGCCCACTGCATGGGAGAACATTTTTGCAAATGTTATCTCCAATAAGGGTTTAATTTCCAAAATTTATAGGGAACTCATACAACTTAACAAAAGGAAGATAATCCAATAAAAAATGGGCAAAGGACCTAAATAAACACTTCTCAAAGGGCACATACAGAAGGTCACGAGGCATATGAAAAAATGCTCAAAATCATGAATCATCTGAGAAATTCAAATCAAAATAACTATGAGGTACCATCTCACACCAGTCAGAATGGTTATCATCAACAAATCAACAAATGATAAGTGCTGATGAGGATGTGGAGAAAAGGGAACCCTCATAAACTGCTGGTGGGAATGTAGACTGATACAGCCACTGTGGAAAACAGTATGGTGTTTCCTCAAAAAATTAAAAATGGAACTCCATTTTGAGCTGGTAATCTCACTTCTAGAGATATATCCCAAGAAATCAGAAACACCAATCAGAAAGATCATATGAACCCCTAAGTTCATAGCAGCACAATTTACTAGTACAATGCTAAGATTTGGAAACAGCCCAAGTGCCCATCAGCTGATGAATGGATTAAAAAACCTATGGTACATTTGCACCATGGAATACTATGTAGCAGTAAAAAAGAAGGTTCTCTTACCTGTTGAGAAGCATGGATGGACCTGGAGAGTATTATGCTAAGTGAAAAAAGCCAGTCAGAGAAATACAAATATCATATGATTTTGGTTATACGTGGAATCTAATGAACAAAAATAAACTGACAAACAAAATTGAAACAAAGGCATGGATCCATGGAACAGACAGGGAGGAGGGTTGGGGATGCATAAAGAAAGGTGAAGATACTAACTCAAAAACATTATACACACACACACACACACACACACACATATATATATGAGAGAGAGAGAGAAAGAGAGAGAGAGAGAGAGAGAGAGAGAACAGTGTGATATTAGAGGGAAAGGCGGTGGGGCAGGTGGAGTTTGGCAAAGGGGGGTGGGAAATGAGGACAGAAAGAGACTGCTTGGTATGATGAATCCATGATCCATTGTGCAGATGAGGTTTTATTGAGTTGTACACTTGAAACCTGTATGGTTTTTCAAACAAATATAATAATAAATTCAAGTAAGAAGTTTATATAAAGAAAAAATCTTGTGTTGGTGCAGAATTCTGTGAATCTTGACAAATTTAAAGAGTCAATTCAAGATTCAAAATCAAGGTACAAAATAGTTCCATCTTCCACCCTCACCCTTAGCCCTTAGCAATGACTAATCTGTTCTCCATTCCTATACTTTTATTCCATTACAGAATACCATATAGACAGGGTAATATAGAATTTACACTCTTGAATCTGGCTCCTTCAACTAAGCATTATACATTAGAGATTACCGCCCCCAAAATGAGCTACTTGGTAAACTTTTTAAAAATGTATGCAGGATGTACGTGCTAAAAGTTACAAAACATTTAAAAGACCTCTAAGAAGACCTAAATTGGTGATGACCTATACAGTATTCATTAATTGGGAGACTCAATACAGTCATTCATCAGTCAACGATGGGGAAACATTCTGATAATGCATTGTTAGATAATTTAGCCTTTGTGAGAACATCATAAAGTGCATAATTTTAAGAATTATAGGCATTCCAGAGGAGGAGGAGAGGGAGCATGGGAGGGAGAGTCTGTTCAAACAAAGAGTAGATGAGAACTTTCTAAGCCTATGGAAAGAACTAGATCTTTGAGTCCAAGAAGCAAACAGAACACTTAATTATCTCAATCCAAAGAGGCCCTCTCTGAAGCACTTGGTGTTAAAGCAGTAAAAAATTAATGACAAAGAGAAAATTCTCAAATCAGCCAGGGAAGGGAAGGAAGTGACCTACAAATAAAAACCCATCAGAATAGCATCTGATTTCTCAACAGAAACTCTACAAGCCAGAAGAGAGTGGAACCAAACTTACAAATGTCTTAAAGAGAGAAATTACCAGTCCTAAATAATATATCCAGCAAAATTACCCTTTAAATATAAAGGAGAAATAAAGACGTACAGAAGATGAGGGATTTTATCACCAGAAAAATCTCTATTGCAGGAAATACTTAAGGGAGTTTTTCTACCTGAAACAAAGGACATAAGGTCACAAAATAACTGTAATATCACCAAAAATCTTACAGCATAAACTGGGATAATTTATGACAACAAAATCATAAAAGGGGATAGGTTAAAGGTCTGAACTGGCAAAGGAGGATGAAGATCAGATGCACCCCAAAGAAAAAAAAAGCTATGGTATATATGCAACTTTATTTTTTATAAACCTAATGCTAACAACACACAAAATTCCCCAAACAAGAACACATAGCTTAAAAAAGGAGGAAACAGAGGAAAGAAGCATGGAATACCACCAAATAAAAACAGACAGAAACACAAAGGAAAAGAACTAATGGCGGCACAAAGCTACCAGAAAACAAAAGATAAAATGGCTATATGAAATCCTCATACATCAATAAGTACCCTAAATGTAAATGGTCTGAATTCACCAATAAAGAGGCACAGAGTATCAGAGTGGATTAAAAACAAAAACCAACCACACGCTGCGTACAAGAGACACATCTAAGGTGTAAAGACAAAGGTAGATTCAAAGTAAAAGGATGCAAAATGATTCTCCAAGCAAATAACATCCACAGAAAAGCTGGTGTAGCCATACTTATATCTGACAAAATAGATTTCAATATAACAACAACATCAAGATACAAAGATGGACACTTTAAAATGATAAAGGGGACAGTACATCAACCAATTAACTCATATGTATATATGCATAACCTATAGACACAGACAATAGGGTGGTGAAGGATTACGGGGGAGGGAGGAAGAGGGAAACGGGGGGCAAAAGAAATATATGTAATACTTCCAACAATAAAGATTTATTTTAAAAAAGAAAACATAGTACTTCTTGATATATATGCACTCAACCAAGAAGCACATATAAAACAGGTACTCACAGAAGTAAAGGGAGAAACATATCAAAACACAATCAGGGTTGGGGACCTTAGTACTACATTAACAGCTCTAAACAGGACAACCAAACTGAAAATCAACAAATAAATAGTGGCCTCTTTTTAAAAAATCTTTATTGTTAAAAGTATCCTATGTAATAAAACCCTAATATGTAAATCGACCGAATGGTGAAACAACCGGTTGCTATGATGCACACTGACCACCAGGGGGTAGATGCTCAATGCAGGTGCTGCTCCTTGGTGGTCAGTACGCTCCCACAGGGGGAGCGCCACTCAGCCAGAAGCTGGGCTCATGGCTGGCAAGCACAGCGGCGGTGGTGGGAGCCTCTCCCGCCTCTGCTGCAGGTGGGCAGTAAGGAGTGAAGGGTCCCAGACTGTGAGAGCCCCAGACTGTAAGAGGGATGTTTGACTGCCAGCTTAGGGATCAGGCCTCAGCCGGCAGGCGGACATCCCCCAAGGGGTCCCAGATTGTGAGAGGGTGCAGACTGGGCTGAGGGACCCCACCTCAGTTCATGAATTTCGTGCACCAGGCCTCTACTTACATATTTCCCATTGACCCATTACAGCCTGCTCCCACCCCATGCCCCAGTTCTCTACCACCCTATTGTCTGTGTCCATGGGTTATGCATATATGCATACAAGTTCTTTGGTTGATCTCTTCCCACCCACCCTCGCCTTCCCACTGAAATTCATGGCCTTAAATGAAACACAAGACCATGGTTGGCAAGCTCATTAGTCAACAGAGCCAAATATCAACAGTACAATGATTGAAATTTCTTTTGAGAGCCAAATTTTTTAAACTTAAACTATATAGGTAGGTACATTGTTATTAACTTAACTAGAGGCCTGGTGCACGAAATTCGTGCACGGAGGGGGTTGTCCCTCAGCCCAGCCTGTACCCTCTCCAATCTGGGACCCCTCGAGGGATGTCCGACTGCCCGTTTAGGGCCGATCCCACGGTGGGATCGGCCCTAAACGGGAAGTCGGACATCCCTCTCACAATCCAGGACTACTGGCTCCCAACTGCTTGCCTGCCTGCCTTCCTGATTGCCCCTAACCACTTCGCTTGCTAGCCTGATCACCCCCTAACCACTCCACTGCCAACCTGTTTGCCCCCAACTTCCCTCCTCTGCCGGCCTGGTCACCCCTAACTGCCCTCTACTGCAGGGTTGATCACCTCCAACTGCCCTCCCTTGCAGGCCTGGTCCCTCTCAAATGCCCTCTCTTGCAGGCCTGGTCCTTCTCAACTGCCCTCCCTTGCGGGCTGGGTGCCTCCCAACTGCCCTCTCCTGCTGGCCATCTTGTGGTGGCCATCTTGTGTCCACATGGGGGCAGGATCTTTGACCACACATGGGGGCAGCTATATTGTATGTTGCAGTGATGATCAATCTGCATATTACTCTTTTATTAGATAGGATAGAGGCCTGGTACAGGGGTGGGGGCCAGCTGGTTTGCCCTGAAGGGCGTCCCGGATCAGGTGGGGGTTCCATTGGGGTGTGGGGCAGCCTGAGCAAGGGGCCTGTGGTGGTTTGCAGGCCAGCCACGCCCCCTGGCAACCCAAGCAGAGGCCCTGGTATCTGGAATTTATTTTCCTTCTACAATTGAAACTTTGTAGCCTGGAGCAGAGCCAAGCCTCGGGCTCCCTCCGAGGCCGGCAGCCATTTGTCTTGGGGTTATAATTGAAACTTTGTTGCCTTAAGCGGGTGGGCCGGGCCAGGGTGTGTGGAAAGCTTTACTTCCCCTGTTGCCGGCGGCAATCCTGGCCTGCTCTCTCAAGCTCCATTCTGCAACCATTTGTTTTAATTTGTTTACCTTCTAAAATTGAAACTTTGTAGCTTGAGTGGAGGCTTAGGCCTGGCAAGGGCAGGCGGAAAGCTTGGCTTCCTCTGTTACCTAGGAAACCTTGTTCTCTGTGGCTGTAGCCATCTTGGTTTGGGTTAATTTGCATACTCGCTCTAATTGGATGGTGGGTGTGCCTTGTGGGCATGTCAGAGGTATGGTCAATTTGCATATTTGTCTATTATTAGATAGGATTAGGGTACGTGGTATTTTGTGGAAGAGCCACACTCAAAGGGCCAAAGAGCCGCATGTGGCTCTTGAGCCGCAGTTTGCCGACCACTGCACTAGACCAAATGAATATAATTGACATTTACAGAACTTTTCATACAAGAACATCCAATTATACATTCTTCTCCAGTGCACATGGGACATTCTCAAGGATAGACCATATGTTGGGTCACAAAACTACCATCAACAAATTCAAGAAGATTGAAATTATACCAAGCATATTCTCTGACCATTATGCCTTGAAATTGGAAATTAACGTCAAAAAGAAAGTATATAAACCCACAAATACATGGAGAATAAACAACATGCTACTAAAAATGACTGGGTCAAAGAAGAAATAAAAGATGAGATCAAAATATATAGAGAGACAAATGAGAATGACAATATAACACATAAAAAATTCTGGGATGCAGTGAAAGCAGTAATAAGAGGGAAGTTTTTTGTCATTACAGACCTATCTCAAGAAATAAGAAACCCCAAGTAAACAACCTAACATCACACCTTAAAGAGCTAGAAAAAGAAAAAGAAACTAAAGTCAGCAGAAGGAAGGAAACAAGTAATCAAACAAAAAATAAATAAATAAATAAATAAATAAATAAATAAATAAATAAAACAAAGAGCTGGTTCTTTGAAAAGGTTAACAAAATTGACAAAACCCTGCCTAGACTCACTAAGGAAAAAAGGAAAAAGACCCATATAAACAAATCAGAAATGAAAGAGAACAAGTCACCCCAGACACTGTAAGTATACAAAGGATCCTATATAATAAAAGTCTAATACTCTAAGTGTCCAGTCATCCAGTCGGCCATTCAACCAATCAAAGCGTAATATGCTAATGATATGCTAAGGCCACTCAACCGCTCACTATGACGTGCACTAACCAGCAGGGAGAAGACGCTCCAACTGGTAGGTTAGCTTGCTTCTGGGGTCCGGCCAAAGGGACTGAGCAAGATTGGCTGGACATGCCCTGGGGCCCTCCCACAGTCATTCCCAGGCTGGCCAACCTCCCGCATCCCTCCCCGGCCCCGACTGTGCACTGGTGGGTCCCTTGGCTTGGTCTGTGCCCTCTTGCAATCTAGGATCCCTTTGGGAATGTTCGAGAGCCCATTTTGGCCCAATCCTGCAAGCCGAGGGACCCACTGGTGCACGAATTCATGCACCAGGACTCTAGTCATATTAGAATAGTGGTTGCCAAACTTTCGAACCTCACGGACCACGAAATTCATAGTTTTAAATCCCATGGACCACTAATATGATTTTTTGAAAGAAGATAAATACATTTGTAACATAATGATCAGAGAACTTCCATTTTATTAATATGAAATGCACCTATTTAATACAACAACATTATAAATACTTATTTAATCATAACAAATTTTTCAAAGGTTGTTTAATTGTAACATATTTATTAAAGTAAGTTTAATTTTTACAAAATAATTGAAGCTTATTTAAGTATTACACATTTTTAGAGTGTGATATTTGCTCCTGTTTACTTGAAATAAGTTTATGAATTTTTGGCTACAATGACATTACTGAAGGATGGAGAGCCGCATTTATTTCAAGCCAAGACAGGTACTGAGTTTTAATTGCTGTGACAGATGAAAATATTTTTTCACACAAATATATTGTTGAAAATTGAATCAAAATTTTCATTGCTTTTTCACTCAGCAATGGGTACTCACTTTTTCCCCCATTGACCTTCCCCCAGCCTCCCCTACCCCCAAGCACATGCCCTCAACCCACCCACCCAAGTGTCTTGTGTCCATTGGTTGTGCTTATATGCATGCATACAAGTCCTTCGGTTGACCTCTTTCACCCCCTCCCCAACACTCCCCAGCCTTCCCGCTGTAATTTGACGCTTCACTGCCTCTGTATCTATATTTTATTCATCAGGTTGTAATGTTCTTTATTTTCCATAATTGAGATCATGTGGTACTTTTCTTTCATTGCCTGGCTTATTTCACTTAACATAATGCTCTCCAGTCCCATACATGTAGGTGCAAATGGTAAGAATTCCTTCTTTTTTATAGCAGTGTAGTATTCCATTGTGTAGATGTACCATAGTTTTCTAATCCACCCATCTGCTGAAGGGCATTTAGGCTGTTTCCAAATCTTAGCTATGGTGAATTGTGCTGCTATGAACGTAGGGGAGCATATATCCTTTCTGATTGGTGTTTCTAGTTTCTTGGGATATATTCCTAGAAGTGGGATTACTGGGTCAAATGGGAGTTCCATTTTTAGTTTTTTTGAGGAAACTCCATACTGTTCTCCACAGTGGCTGCACCAGTCTGCATTCCCACCAACAGTGCACGAGGGTTCCTTTTTCTCCGCATCCTCGCCAGCACTTGTCCTTTGTTGATTTGTTAATGATACCCATTCTGACAGGAGTGAGATGGTACCACATTGTCATTTTGATTTGCATATCTCAGATAATTAGTGACTTTGAAAATGTTTTCACATGTCTCTTAGCCTTCCTTCTGTCTTCTTTTGAAAAGTATCTATTTAGGTCCATTGCCCATTTTTTTTATTGGATGGTTTATCTTCCTTCTGTTAAGTTGTATGAGTTCCCTGTAAATGTTGGAGATTAAACTTTTATCAGTGATAACATTGGCAAATATGTTCTCCCATACAATGGGCTTTCTTGTTGTTTTGTTGATGGTTTCTTTTGCTGTGCAAAAGCTTTTTATTTAGATGTAGTCCCATTTGTTTATTTTCTCTTTAGTTTCCATTGCCCTAGGGGCTGTATCGGTGAAGAAATTGCTTCGGCATATGTCTGAGATTTCGCTGCCTGTGCATTCCTCTAGTATTTTTATGGTTTCCCGTATTGTTTAAGTCCTTTAGACATTTTGAGTTTATTTTTGTGTATGGTGTAAGTTGTTGGTCTAGTTTCATTTTTTGCATGTATCTGTCCAATTTTCCCAACACCATTTATTGAAGAGACTGTCTTGACTCCATTATATGTTCATGCTTCCTTTGTCAAATATTAATTGAGCATAGTGGTTTGAGTCGAAATCTGGGTTCTATATTCTATTCCATTGATCTATATGTCTGTTCTTGTGCCAGTACCAGGCTGTTTTGAGAACAGTGGCTTTGTAATACAGCTTGAAATCTGGTATTGAGATTCCACCTACTTTGTTTTCTTTCTTAGGTTTGCTGCGGCTATTTGGGGTCTTTTTTTATTCCAGATGAATTTTTGGAGCATTCTTTCTAGGTCTGTGAAATATGCCATTGGTATTTTAATGGGGAGTGCATTGAATCAATAGATTGCTTTGGGTAGTATGGACATTTTAATGATGTTGATTCTACCAATCCATGAACATGGTATCTTCTCCCATCTCTTTATGTCTTCCTCTATCTCTTTTTTCAGAGTCCTGTAGTTTTCTTTTTTTTTTATTGTTTAAAGTATTACATATAGTAGTACATATATCTCCTTTTTTTCCCCATTGACCTTTCCCCAGCCTCCCCTAACCCTTGTCACATGCCCTCATCCCCCTTGCAGTGTCTTGTGTCCATTGGTGTGCTTATATGCATCCATACAAGTCCTTTGGTTGATCTCTTTCCCAGCCACCCCAACACTCCCCAGCCTTCCCGCTGTAATTAGATAGTATGTTCAGTGCTTTACTGGCTCTGTATCTATCTTTTTGTACATCAGATTATAATGGTCTTTATTTTCCATAAATGATTGAGATCATGTGGTATTTTTCTTCTGTTGCCTGGCTTATTTCACTTAACATAATTCTCTCCAGGTCCATCCATGCTGCTGCAAATGGGAAAAGTCCCTTTGTTTTATAGCATTGTAGTGTTCCATTGTGTAGATGTACCATAGTCTTCTAATCCACTCATCTGCTGATGGGCATTTAGGCTGTTTCCAGATCTTTGCTATGGTGAATTGTGCTGCTATGAACGTAGGGGTGCATGTATCTTTTCTGATTGGTGTTTCTAGTTCTTTGGGATATATTCCTAGGAGTGGGATTACTGGGTCAAATGGGAGTTCCATTTTTAGTTTTTTGAGGAAACTCCATAAGGTTCTCCACAGTAGCTGCACCAGTCTGCATTCCCACCAGCAGTGCACGAAGGTTCCTTTTTCTCCGCATCCTCGCCAACACTTGCCCTTTGTTGATTTGTTGATGATAGCCATTTTGACAGGTGTGAGATGGTACCGCAGTGTCCTTTTGATCTGCCTCTCTTGGATAATTAGCATGTTTTCATATATCTCTTGGCCTTCCTTCTGTCTTCTTTCAAAAAGATTCTATTTAGGTCTGTTGCCCATTTTTTTTATTGGATCATTTATTTTCCTTTTATTAAGTTGTATAAGTTCCTTGTAGATGTTGGAGATTAAACCTTTATCAGTGATAACATTTCCAACTATGTTCTCCCATACAGTGGGCTTTCTTGTTGTTTTGTTGATTTTTTTTTTTTTTTTTTTTTTTTTTTGCTGTGCAAAAGCTTTTTATTTAGATGTAGTCCCATTTGTTTATTTTCTCTTTAGTTTCCATTGCCCTAGGAGCGGTATCGGTGAAGAAATTGCTTCGGCATATGTCTGAGATTTCGCTGCCTGTAGATTCCTCTACTATTTTTATGGTTTCCCGTCTTATGTTTAAGTCCTGTATCCATTTTGAGTTTATTTTTGTGTATGGTGTAAGTGTATGGTCTAGTTTCATGTTTTTTTGCATGTATCTGTCCAATTTTTCAACACCATTTATTGAAGAGACTATCCTGACTCCATTGTATTTTCATACTCACTTGTTTAATATTAATTGAGCATAGTGGTTTGGGTCGATATCTGGGTTCTCTGTTCTATTCCATTGGTCTATATATCTTTTCTTGTGCCAGCACCAGGCTGTTTTGAGAACAGTGGCTTTGTAATAAAGCTTGAAATCTGGTATTGAGATCCCACCTACTTTATTCTTTTTTCTCAGGAATGCTATGGCTATTCAGGGTCTTTTTTAGTTCCAGATGAATTTTTGGAGCATTCTTTCTAGGTCTGTGAAATATGTCATTGGTATTTTAATGGGGAGTGCATTGAATCTATAGGTTGCTTTGGGTAATATGGACATTTTAATGATGTTGATTCTACCAATCCATGAACATGGTATGTTCTTCCATCTGTTTATATCTTCCTCTATCTCTTTTTTCAGTGTCCTATAGTTTTCCAAGTGTAGGTCTTTTACATCCTTAGTTAAGTTTATTCCTAGGTATCCTAATTTTTTTGGTGCGATGGTAAATGGGATTGCTTTTTTAGTCTCTCTTTCTGTAAGTTCACTATTGGTGTATAGAAATGCCATACATTTCTTGGTGTTAATTTTGTATCCTGCTACATTGCCGAATTCATTTATTAAGTCTAATAGTTTTTTGATGGAGTCTTTTGGGTTTTTTATGTACAATATCATGTCACCTGCAAATAAGGACAGCTTTACTTCTTATTTTCCAATGTGGATACCTTTTATTTCTTCTTCTTGTCTAATTGCAATAGCTAATACTTCCAGCACTATTTCAAACAGGAGTGGTGAGAGTGGGCATCCCTGTCTTGTTCCTGTTCTTAGGGGAAATGGTTTTAGTTTTTGCCCATTGAGTATGATGTTTGCTGTGGGTTTATCATACATAGCTTTTATTATGTTGAGTTATGATCCTTCTATTCCCAACTTGCTGAGAGTATTTATCAAGAAAGGGTGTTGGATTTTGTCAAATGGTTTTTCTGCATCAATTGATATGACTATGTGATTTTTATCTCGCAATTTGTTTATGTGATGTATCACGTTTATTGATTTGTGGATATTGTACCATCCTTGCATTCCTGGGATAAATCCTACTTGGTCATTGTGTATGATCTTTCTGATGTACTGCTGGAGCCGATTTGCTAGAATTTTGTTGAGGATATTGGAATCTATGTTCATGAGGGATACTGGCCTGTAATTCTCTTTCATTGTGTTGTCTTTATCTGGTTTTGGTATTAGGGTGATTCTGGCTTCATAGAATGAGCTTGGGAATTTTCCATCTTCTGGAATTTTTTTGGAATAGTCTGAGGAGGATAGGTTTCAGTTCTTCCTTGAATGTTTGGTAAAACTCTCCTGTGAAGTCTTCTGGCCCCGTGCTTTTGTTTGCCGGAAGTTTTTTGATGACTGCTTCAATTTCTTCCATAGTTACTGGCCTATTGAGCTTTTTAGATTCTCCCTGATTGATTTTTGGAAGATTATATTTTTTCTAGGAATATGTCCATTTCCTGCAGGTTGTCCAGTTTGTTGGAATAGAGTTGTTCATAATATTTTGAAACAATCCTTTGTATTTCGGTGGGGTTTGTTTTTATTTCACCTCTTTCATTTGTAATTTTGTTTATTTGAGTCCTCTCTCTTTGCTTCTTTGTGAGCCTGGCTAGAGATTCATCAATCTTGTTTATCCTTTCAAAGAACCAGCTCTTGGTTTTGTTGATCTTTTGTATTGTTTCTTTGGTCTCTGTGTTGTTTATCTCCACTCTGATATTTATTATTTCCTTCCTTCTGCTTACACTGGGCTTTTCTTGTTGCTCTCTTTCTCTTTGAGTTGTAGGGTTAGGCAATTTATTACCATTGTTTCTTGTTTTTTGAAGTAGGCTTGTAGAGCTATGAACTTCCCTCTCAAGACTGCTTTCGCTGTGTCCCATAGATTTTGGATTGTTGTGTTTTCATTGTCATTTGTTGCCATGATGTTTTTTATTTCTTCCTTGATCTCCCTGGTAACCCAGTCATTGTTTAATAGCATGCTATTTGGTCTCCATGTGTTTGATTTCTTTGGATTGTTTTTATTGTAGTTGATTTCCAGTTTTACAACACTATGATCTGAGAAGATGCTTGATATGATTTCTATCTTCTTGAATTTGAAGAGACTTTGCCAGTGACCCAATATATGGTCTATCTTTGAAAGTGACGCATGTGAACTTGAGAAGAATGTATATTCTGTGGCTTTGGGCTGAAATGTTCTGAATAAGTCAATTAATTCCATCTGGTCTAGTGAGTCATTTGGATTGATGTTGCTTTGCTGATTTTTTGTTTAGAGGATTTGTCCAATGGTGATAGTGGGGTATTACAGTCTCCTACTATTATTGTATTGCTGTTAATCTCTCCCTTGATATCCTCCAGGAGTTTTTTTATGTATTTGGGTTTTCCTGTTTTGGATGTGTATATGCTTATCAGAGTTATTTCTTCTTGTTGGATTGCTCCCTTTAGTATTATGAAGTGGCCTTCCTTGTCTCTTGTTATGTCCTTCACTTTGAGATCTAATTTGTCAGATATAAGTATTGCTACCCCAGCTTTTTTTTTCATTTCCATTCGCCTGGAAAACCTTTTTCCATCCCTTCACCCTCAGTCTGTGTGCGTCTTTTTTTCTGAGGTGGGTTTCTTGAATACAGCAGATATATGGGCCTTGTTTTCTTATCCACTCTGTTACCCTATGTCTCTTGATTGGGCCATTTAACCCATTTACATTTAAAGATATTATTGATAGGTACTTATTTGTGGCCATTTTTATTCTATAACCCTGTGTTCCTTCTTTGCTTCTTATTTCTTTCTTTCTTTCTTTCTTTCTTTTTTTTTTTTTTTACAGCAGACCCTTTAGCATTTCTTGCATTGCTGGTTTGGTGGTGATAAATTCTCTTAGTCCTTTTTTGTCTGTGAAGCTCCTGATTTCACCTTCAATTTTGATTGATAGCCTTGCTGGGTACAGTATTCTTGTATTCAGACCCTTCCTTTGCATGACTTTGTATATTTCATTCCATTCCCTTCTGGCCTGATGAGTTTCTGTTGAGAAATCAGTTGCTAGTCTGATGGGGGTTCCTTTGTAGGTAACTTTATGTCTCTCTCTGGCCGCTTTTAAGATTCTTACTTTGTCATTGGTATTTGCCAATTTAATTATAATGTGCCTTGGCGTCGGTCTTTTGGTATTCATTTTGCTTGGGACTCTGTGAGCTTCTTGGATTTGTGTGGGGTTTTTCTTCCCTATATATGGAAAGTTTTCTGTCATTATTTCTTCAAACAAGTTTTCTATTCCTTGCTCAGTTTCCTTTCCTTCTTGAACTCCTATTATGTGAATGTTGTTTTGTTTTGTGTTGTCCCAAAGTTCCCTTAGGCTCTCCTCTTGCTTTTTAATTTATTTTTTCTAGAAGCTGCGCTATTTGGGTATTTTTTTCAATCTTGTCTTCTAGCTCACTGATGCGGTCCTCAGCTTCTTCTAGTCTACTCTTGATGCTTTCTATTGAGTTCTTTACAGAAGGTAAGTCATTTTTCATTTCTTCTTGGTTCTTCTTCATTTCCTCTTGGTTCTTACTCATATTGTTGAATTTGTCTTCCATTCTTTTCAGCCACCTTATGACCATTTCTCTGAATTCTTTCTCTGATAGGTTTCTGGCCTCTAATTCGTTCACTTCCTTCTCTGGTGATACCTGCTTTTCTTTCCTATGTGGGCTGTTTCTTTGTCTCCCCATGGTCTCTCTTTTCTGGATGTCTGTTTATGTAGTTCTCTCTCTTCTGTGTTGATTTAAAGGCAGAAAATACAACACAACCAGGTACAACACACAAGGCACTGAACAGTGATGTATTCACGATATTGATAACCTCCAATAAAGGTGACCACCAGAGAAAGGCAAAAGAACAAAAATGGGGCAGTGTCAAAATGAAATTGGGAAAACGGGAAAAAAATAAGAGAGACTAGAATTTGACTAAGAGAGAAAAGAGGAACAAACTATATATATGGGGAGAAAACTCCAATAGAACAACCACTAATCACAGCAAATTCCAGCAACAAGTACCTGGAGATTAATACAACCTACAACACCAATTAATATCAAGCGAGGCAAGGGAAAACAGAAGTAAAAAACAAACAAAAACACAGCAGACAAAAAAAAAAGAAAAAAAAAAGAATAAGCAAAACAATCTCACAAAAAAGCATAAAAATTCGATATAATCAACATTCAAGCAAACAACAACAAAAGGACAGAGAGAAAAACAATGTTGGGTTTTTTTGATAGTTAAGACAGTGAAGAGAGAGGTGTGTATGGACTTGGTGCAGGGGATTGGAAATTACATATATAAGTAGGGTGAAATTTTAGCAGGGGGTAAACAGAAAGAATAGGAAAAATCAAAAGCAGGAAAGGGTTAAGATAAACAGGACACCAAAAGGGGAAAGGTTAGGAAGAGAGTGATGGCATAAAGATAGAATACAACAATGGTGAAGGGAAGATGAAAATAGACTTTAGAACCCTAATCCAGAAGTAAAAAAAAATAAAGAGAAAATAAAATGGCATTTAAAAAAATAGTAATAAAAAATATAAATAAAATAAAAAAGGTAAAATAGTAGCAGTAATAATGCTGATTGCAAATAAAAATGTAATAATTAAAAAGGCAAAATCAAGTGAGGAAAAAAGAAAAAAATGTTTCTTAAGTAAATGATGCAAAAAAATGAAAATTAAAAAAAATAAAAATTAAAAAATTAAAAAAAAAAAGTCCAGTAGTGAAGGTCATTCACTTCCTCTATTGTTCTGTTTGGCACGCCTGTTTCCCATTCGGGACAGTATTGCAGTTCCCTGCGTTTCATTGCTCCTCAGTGTTGTAATCCAGTAATGATTTTTAAGTAGGTGGTGTCTTAATTTCTGGTATTCCTTTATTTTTTATTTCCTCAATTTGTAATTCAGCCTCTGGGTGGAAGTGTTTCTTGGTTGACTTCCAGGACTCTAATGCCTCTCTAGCTCTTTTTTTCTCTGTGGCACCCAATACCGGTTTGTGGAAGCTGGCGGGCAAGTTCAAGCAGACTGCACACCACTGAAACTCCCAGGCTATCCCTCCGCAACAGATCAAAATGGGTTGCTCTTTAGAGATCTCCCCTTTTAGCACCCCTTACACAATCACGGATCACACCAGCCCCAACAGCTGCGGGCTTCTCCAAGCACAGACCTCCCTGGTCCTCCAGCTCCTGCTGTGCGCATGCGTTTTTCTCTCCTGCCGGGACTACAGACCTCACCCTTTCCCCGGCAAAATCTGACCTTTCCATGGTGGAGTGAAGAGCTCCTTTGAGTCCAAACATTGGCGCCACCTGGGACCGGTGTTTTGGGGCTCACAGCTGTTCGGCGGTCGCCACAGTTGTTGATTTTCAGGCCTCCGACAAGATCCACTTTCCTTTCAAAATGGCGAGATTTCCCCGTCTGAGCCCGTAGCTCCGGGAAGGGACCCGGCCGCCGTGGGTGCTACCCTATCAGGGGAACCCCTCCTAGAACTCCCCCACCTTCTGCTGGGGTTCAGCTGTCCCTTAGCTTGCTACCAAACACCGCCCGTGAGACTCTCAGCTGTTCTTTCTTTCTGCTCCAGGACCAGACTGGGAACATGTCTGTCTATTCAACTGCCATTTTCTCCTTGTGTCCCTTTAGCATTTCTTGCATTGCTGGTTTGGTGGTAATAAACTCCCTAGTCCTTTTTTGTCTGTGAAGCTCCTGATTTCAACTTCAATTTTGATTGGTAGACTTGCTGGGTAGAGTTTTCTTGGATTCAGACCCTTCCTTTGCATGATTTTGTATATTTCATTCCATTCCCTTCTGGACTGATGTGTTTCTGTTGAGAAATCAGTCGCTAGTCTGATGGGGGATCCTTTGTAGGTAACTTTCTGTCTCTCTCTGGCCGCTTTTAAGATTCTTACTTTGTCATTGGTGTTTGCCAATTTAATTATAATGTGCCTTGGTGTTGGTCTTTTGGGGTTCATTTTGCTTGGGACTTTGTGAGCTTCTTAGATTTGTGTGAGGTTTTTTCTTTCCTATATCAGGGAAGTTTTCTGTCATTATTTCTTCAAGCCAGTTTTCTATTCCTTGCTTAGTTTCCTCTCCTTCTGGAATCCTTATTATATGGATGTAGTTTTATTTCATGTTGTCCCAAAGTTCCCTTAGGCTCTCCTCCTGCTTTTTAATTTTTTTTCCTAGAAGCTGCTCTACTTGGGTATTTTTTCCTACCTTGTTGAGATAGAGTAAAATGATGCTAAAGGAAAGATGAAAATAGAATGTAGAACACTAATCCCAAAGTAAAATCAAGAGAAAATAAAATGACACTTTTTTTAAAAAAAGGTAAAATAGTAGTAGTAATAATACTGATTGAAAATAAAAATGTACTAATTAAAAAGGTAAAATCAAGTGAGGAAAAAGAAAAAAATTTAGTTTGTTAAGTAAAAGATGAAAATAGTAAAAATAAAAATGTGCAGTAGTGAAGGTCATTCACTTCCTCTACTGTTCTATTTGGAACGCCTGTATCCTAGTCTGGACAGTTTTGAAGTTCCCTGCATTCTGCTGCTCCTCAGTGTTGTAAGCCAGTCCTGATTTTTAAGCAGGCAGTACATCTCTATTTCAGATTTTCCTTTATTTGTTTTTACACAAGAGTCAACTTGTGATTCAACCCCTGGGTGGCAGTGTTTCAGGATTGACCTCGTGGTCTATATGTCCTCTCTAGCTAGTGTTTAGATTTTTTTCCCTGTGGCACTATATACCAGTTTGGTGGAGTGGGTTTCTCCAGAGGTGGTTCTCTGATTATTATTCCCCGCTCTGATCCCCAGGTTCCAGAAAAACAACTTTCCCCTGCAGTCTCTTAGAGCGACCCCAATTGGGTGATCCTATGTATTGGGCTTAATAATCAGAAGCAAGGATTTAAAGAGGAAAACAAAAGAAAAAGAAAAAAGAGCCAGAGTAAGTGTGTGAACTCTAGGGCTGCACGCAAGTCTGTGCAGTCTTTTTTCCTTTGGTCTAAGCAGCTGGCACACTTTTAACATTTTTAGGCTGTCCTTTTGCGTCAGATCAAAATGTGTTGCTTTTTAGAGTTCCCTTCTGTTAGCAGCTCTGAGGACCCCCTTCCACATTCATGGATCACGCCAGCCCCAACAGCCACGGATTTTTCTAGGTGCAGAATTCCCCAGGTCTCCAGCTCCCGCCTTGCGCGCATTTCTCTCTCCTGCCAGGACCAGAGACCTCACCTTATCCCAGGCGAAATCTGACCTTTCTGTGGTGGAGCGTAGAGCTCCTCTGAATCCGCGTGCTTGCACCACTCAGGGACCTATGTTCTCGGGTTCACAGCTGTTCGGTGGGTGCCGTAGTTGTAGATTTTCACCCTTCCAATAACATCCACTTTCCCCTTCAAGATAATGTGGTCTCCAAGTCCGAGCTGATCGCTCTGGGAGGGAACCCATCAGCAGTGGGGGCTGTCTGGTCAGGGGAGCCCCATCCAGCAGTCCCCCACTATCTCCTGGAGTATAGCTGTCCCTCAACTCACCAACAAACACTCCTCGTGTGACCACACACTCTCCCTTTGTTTTCTCACTCACACAGTATCTTACAGTCTGCCTTCCCATCGACAGCCATCTTCTTTCTCCAGTGTCCTGTAGTTTTCCATGTATAGGTCTTTTACCTCCTTAGTTAATCTTTTTCCTAGTTATCTTAATTTTTTTGGTGAAATGGTAAATGAGATTGCTTTTTTAGTGTCTCTTTCTGTAAGATCACTATTGGTGTATAGAAATGCCATCGATTTTTTGGTGTTAATTTTTTATCCTGCTACATTGCCGAATTCATTTACTAAGTCTACTAGTTTTTTTGATGGAGTCTTTAGGGTTTTTTATTTACAATATCATGTCATCTGAAAATAGGAACAGTTTTACTTCTTATTTTCCATTTGGATGCCTTTTAGTTCTTCTTCTTGTCTAATCGCAATGGCTAATAATGCTAGTACTATGTTGAACAAGAGTGGTGAGACTGGGCATTCCTGTCTTGTTCCTGCTCTTAAGGGAAATGGTTTTAGTTTTTGCCCATTGAGCATGATGTTAGCTGTGGGTTTGTCATATATGGCTTTTATTATGTTGAGGTATGATCCTTCTATTCCCACCTTGCTGAGAGTTTTTATCAAAAAAGGATGTTGGATTTTGTTGAATGCTTTTTATGCATCAATTGATATGACTATGAGATTTTTATCTCTCATTTTGATTATGTGATGTATCACATGTATTGATTTGTGGATATTGTACCATTCTTACACCCCTGGGATAAATCCTAATGGACATGGCATATAATCTTCTGATGTACTGCTGGAGCCGATTTGCTAGAATTTTGTTGAGGATTTTGGCATCTATGTTCATGAGGGATATTGGCTTGTAATTCTCTTTCATTGTGTTGTGTTTATCTGGTTTTGGTATTAAGGTGATTCTGGCTTCATAGAATGAGCTTGGAAGTATTCCTTCCTCTTGAATTGTTTGGAATAATCTGAGGAGGATAGGTTTTAGTTCTTCCTTGAATGTTTGGTAAAACTCCCCTGTGAAGCCATGTGGCCCCGGGCATTTGTTTGCTGGAAGCTTTTTAATGACTGCTTCAATTTCTTCCAAAGTTATTGGCCTATTTAGATTTCTAGAATCTTCCTGATTGAGTTTTGAAAAGTTTCATTTTTCTAGGAATATGTCCATTTCCTTCAGGATGTCTAGTTTGTTGGAACAGAGTTGTTCATGGTATTTTTTAACTACCCTTTGTATTTCTGTGGGGTCTGTTGTTATTCCTCCTCTTTCATTTCTTATTTTGTTTATTTGGGTGCTCCCTCTTTGCTTCTTGGTGAGCCTGGCTAGAGTTTCATCAATCTCGTTTATCCTTTCAAAGAACCAGCTCTTGATTTTGTTGATCTTTTCTATTGTTTTTTGGTCTTTATGTCATTTATCTCCACTCTGATCTTTATTATTTCCTTCCTTCTGCTTACACTGGGCTTTTCTTGTTGCTCTCTTTCTAACTCTTTGAGTTGTAGGGTTAGGTAATTTATTACCATTGTTTCTTGTTTTTTGCAGTAGGCTTGTAGAGATATGAAATTCCCTCTCAAGATGGCTTTCGCTGTGTCCCATAGATTTTGGATAGTTGTATTTTCATTGTTGTTTGTTGCCATGATGTTTTTTATTTCTTCTTTGATCTCTCTGGTAACCCACTCATTGTTTAATAGCATGCTATTTAGCCTCCAGATGTTTGATTTCTTTGGATTGTTTTTATTGTAGTTGATTTCCAGTTTTACAACACTATGATCTGAGAAGATGCTTGATATAATTTCTATCTTCTTGAATTTGAAGAGACTTTACCTGTGATCCAATATATGGTCTATCTTTGAAAATGACCCATGTACACTTGAGAACAATGTATATTCTGTGGCTTTGGGGTGAAATGCTCTGAAGATGTCAATTAATTCCTTCTGATCTAGTGAGTCATTTAGGATTTATGTTTCTTTGCTGATTTTTTTGTTTAGAGGATTTGTCTAATGATGATAGTAGGGTATTAAAGTGCCCTACTATGATTGTATTTCTGTCAGACTCACCCTTGATATCATCCAGAAATTTTTTTATGTATTTGGGTGTTCCTGTATTGGGTGCGTATATGTTTACCAGAGTTATTTCTTCTTGTTGAATTGCTCCCTTTAGTATTATGAAGTTGCCTTCCTTTTCTCTATTTATGTCCTTCACTTTGAGATCTAATTTGTCTGATATAAATATTGCTACCCCAGCTTTTTTTTCATTTCCATTAGCTTGAAAAAACCTTTTCCATCCCTTCACCATCAGTCTGTGTGCGCATTTTTTTTCAGTGGTGGGTTTCCTGTAGACTGCAGATAAATGGGTCATGTTTTCTTATCCACTCTGTTACATTATGTCTTTTGATTGGGGCATTTAATCCATTTACAGTTAAAGTTATTATTGATAGGTACTTGTTTGTTGACATTTTTATTCTTTACCCCTGTGTTCCTTCTTTGCTTCCTATTTCTTCTTTTTACATCAGACCCTTTAGCATTTCTTGCAATCCTGGTTTGGTGGTAATAAACTCCCTTAGTCCATTTTTGTCTGTGAAGCTCCTGATTTCACCCTCAATTTTGAATGATAGCCTTTCTGGGTACAGTATTCTTGGATTCAGACCCTTCCTTTGTATGACTTTGTATATTTCATTCCATTCCTTTCTGGCCTGATGTGATTCTGTTGATAAATCAGTCACTAGTCTGATGGGGGATCTTTTGTAAGTAACTTTCCATCTCTCTCTGGCCACTTTTAAGATTCTTACTTTGTCGTTGGTGTTTGCCAGTTTAATTATAATGTGCCTTGGCATCGGTCTTTTTGGGTTCATTTTGTTTGGGACCTGTGAGCTTCTTGGATTTGTGTGAGGTTTTTCTTCCCTATATCAGGGAAGTTTTCTGTCATTATTTCTTCAAACAGGTTCTCTATTCCTTGCTCAGTTTCCTCTCCTTCTGTCACTCCTATTTATGCACATGTTGTTTCATTTCATGTTGTCCCAAAGTTCCCTTAGGCTCTCTTCTTGCTTTTTAATTTTTTTCTGGGTGTTGCTCTGCTTAGGTATTTTTTCCTACCTTGTCTTCTAGCACACTGATGCTGTCCTCTGCTTCTTCTAGTCTACTTTTGATGCTTTCTATTGAGTTATTTATAGCAGTGATGTCATTTTTCATTGCTTCTTGGTTCTTCTTCATTTCCTCTTGATTTTTACACATATTGTTGAATTCTTCTTCCATTTTTTTCAGCCACCTTATGACCATTTCTCTGAATTCTTTCTCTGACAGGTTGCTTACCACCATTTTTTTACTTCCTTTACTGGTGATTCCTCCTTTTCTTTCATATGGGGGCTGTTTCTTTGTCTCCCCATGATCTCTCTTCTCCGGGTGTCTGGTTATGTAGTTCTCTCTCTACTTTCCCTAGGCATAATCTGACCTTTCCTTGAGAAGGTGCAGAACTCCTCCGAGTCAATGTATTCGTGCTGCCTGAGATACAGTGTTCCTGGCTTCGCAGTTCATCCTTGGGTGTTCTTTTTGTAGAGTTGCGGGATGTATAGTCTTCCAATAACAACCACTCTCCCCTTCATGATAGTGCAGTAGAGCCTGTTTCTCAGGGAGAGATTTAAGCAGCAGTGTAGGCTGCCTGGTCAGGGAAGCCCAGTCTGGCAGTCCCCAACAGTCCCTTGGAGTATACTTGACCCTCACCCACAAATATACACTTCCTGTACGTCCACACACTCTCCTTTCATCCTCTCACTCACACACTATCTTGCAGTCTGCCTTCCCATCGGCAGCCACCTTCCTATCCCCGCAATGGGTACTTACTTATAATGGAGATCCAACAATGAAGTCTTGATAAAGATGACTGGAATTTAACTTTGAGACTGTTGTCAGATGATAGATCGATGAGGTTTTCTTTTTCATACATGCTTAAATTGCTATCTTCAATGTTTGCTGCAAATGGATCTATTGTCCACATATTGTCCTGTCTGGGATCTTCTTTCTTTGGGTAATAATGACCAAAAGATTCTGTGAGTGATTGTAAGTGCTGTTGAACAATGGTTACCACCTGACGGTTGACATCCTTCTCTCTTATATATTCATCAAAGTTTGAAAACATTTGCAGATCTTCTTTAGCCTACTGCGTTTGCCACAATAATATTTTCTTTTGAAAAGCACCCATTTTACCTCATAGTGTGAACACGTCCTTAAGTTGTCCTTGCAAGGATATGTTTAGTTCATTTAATAGCGAAAAAATATCTGCCAGGTGTGCAAGCTTGGCCACCCACTGATCGTCAGAGAAGAGTTCTTGTAATTTCGGATTATTTTGCCACTGGAAAAAATATTTTGACTTCTTCATGCAGGTCAAAGTTGGGTTAGTATCTTTCCCCTCGGCAGCTAGCTCACCTTAGCCTGAAGAAGAAGGTGAGTATACTGGGAACCTATTTCTTCGCAAAGTGCCTCAAATATTTGAGAATTGAGCAATTGGTGTTGAATTTCATTTATAATTTTAATAACACTTGATAATATTTTGTGTAGTTCTGGGGACATTTTTTTATGTTGCAAGTTGCTCACATTGTATAATGCAGTGTGTAGACAAAATGTCTGGGTGACCAACGTGTTTTACCTTTGCAAAAATTCCTGAAAGCTGTCCAGTCATATTTGTGGCACTGTCTGTACATATCCCAATACATTTTTTTCCATTCAATTCCGTATTCCAGGAAATAACTATTAAGTGCTTCAAAAATCTCAGAGCTAGTGGTTCTACCCAGCAAGTTGAGTGAACAAAGTAGTTCTTCCTGTAATACTCCTTCACACTCAACCCTCACAAAACAAAGGAGAAGTGCCTTGTTACTTAGGTCCGTTGATTCAAGTTGAATTGAATAAAATGGTGAATTTTTCACCATTTTTATAACTTGATTTTCAATATCTTCAGCCATGTCTTCAATTCTGCCTTTGACAGTGTTAGCGGGCATATGAATTACTTTCAGTTTCTAGACAGCCTGCTTTCCCAAAACCTATTCACAGGTTTGTAACATGCAAGGCTTAATTAATTATTCTCCAATCATATATGGCTTTTTATTTTTTGCTATCTGAAGTGCTATCAAATGAGAAGCCTTTAATAAGGATTTATCTCCAACAGCCATTTTTGTTAGAGCAATTACTTGCTTTTGTATATTTTCACATTATTTGAAATATTCAAGTGGTTTTTTAGCTAAATCCAGGAATTTTGATTGCAAGTGTCTTTCAAATTTTGAAGGTTTCCTGGCATCATTGGATAAACTCTCAGAACACACAACACAAAGGAGCGATGGATTCAGCTCACTATCAGGTTCTTGAACAAATCCAAATTTCAAGTAGTTTGAATCATATTTTCTTAATACATTGATTTTTTTCTTCTCTCTGCCTCCAGTTCAAATGTTCTTCCTAATGGTGCCTGATGAGGACTGTGGAGACTCTGATTCATTGATCAGCTTACGGTTAAGTGAAGTACACATATTACTATTGTTACTATTATCATTAGTTACATTTTCTTTTGTGTTACTAAATAAATGTAAAATATTTCTTTGCTTTTTTTCACTCATTATGGGTTTATTTAATTCGAATATAAAACCAAACAAGAAATGATAGTTATTAAGTCAAAATATCTGAGGACATCCTATCTAATAAAAGAGTAATATGCAAATTGACCGTAACTCTGCTACACCCACAAGCCACGCCCACAAGCCACACCCACTAGCCAATCAGGAGCAAATATGCAAATAAACCCAACCAAGATGGCTGCAGCCACGGAGAGCAGGAGGGAGGCTTGGGTTTCCCAGGCAATGGAGGAAGCCAAGCTTTCCACCTGCCCTTGCTGGCCTAGGCCTTCACTCAATGCTACAAAGTTTCAATGATAGAAGCTACATAAATCCCAACAAAAATGACGGCAGTCACAGAGCTGGAGAGAGCAGGAGGCTAGGGTTGCCCCCGGCGATGGAGGAAGCCAAGCTTTCTGCACACCCTGGCTGGCCTAGGCCTCCACTTTAGGCTACAAAGTTTCAATTATAGAAGATAAATAAATCTCAACAGAAATGGCTGCCGCCACGGGAGCGAGCAGAAGACTTGGCTCTGCTCCAGGCTACAAAGTTTCAATTTTAGAAGGTAAATAAATCCCAGATACCAGGGCCTCCACTTGGGTCACTGGGGGACGTGGCTGGCCTGAAAACCACCACAGGCCCCTCGCCCAGGCCACCCCACACCCCAAGGGAACCCCCACCCTGATCCAGGACACCCTTCAGGGCAAACCAGCTGGCCCCCACCCATGCACCAGGCTTCTATACTATCTAATAAAAGAGTAATATGCAAATTGACCATCACTCCAACACACAAAATGGGTGCCCCCATGTGGTCAAAGATAATGCTCCCATATGGACACAAGATGGCTGCCACAAGATGACCAGCAGGGGACGGCAGTTGGGAAGGACCAGGCCTACAAGAGAGGGCAGTTGTGGGCGATCAAGCTAGCAGAGGAGGGCAGTTGGGAGGGACCAGGCCTCCAAGGGAGGGTAGTTGTGGGCGATCAAGCCTGCAGGGGAGGGCAGTCATTGGGGGGGACCCAGGCCTGCAGCGGAGAGCAGTTGGGGGACAAGGCCTGCAGGGGAGGGCAATTAGGGGTGACTAGGCCTGCAGGGGAGGGCAGTTGGGAGGGACCAGGCCTGCAAGGGAGGGCAGTTGGGGGTGATTGAGCCTTCAGGGGAGGGCAGTTAGGGGTGACCAGGCTGGCAGAGGAGGGACGTTGGGGATGACCGGGCCTGCAGGGAAGGGCAGTTGGGTGGGGTAACCAGGCCTGCAGGGAAGAGCAGTTGGGGGGGACCAGGCCTGCAGGGGAGGGCAGTTAGGGGTGACCAGACCTGCAGGGGAGGGCAGTTAGGGGTGACCAGGCCTGCAGGGGAGGGCAGTTAGGGGCAAACAGGCTGGCAGGGGAGCAGTTAGGCATCAATCAGGCTGGCAAGGGAGTGGTTAGGGGGTGATCAGGCTGGCAGGCAGAAGCGGTTAGGGGCAATCAGGAAGGCAGGCAAGAGAGCAGTTGGGAGCCAGCAGTCCTGGACATCCTAAATGGGCAGTCGGACATCCTTCGAGGGGTCCCAGATTGGAGAGTGTGCAGGCTGGGCTGAAGGACACCCCCTCCCCCATGCACAAATTTCTTGCACTGGGCCTCTAGTTAAATATAACAGTTAATGAAAATACACAGTTACATACAATACATAAATAAAATAAAACGATTGGATGAGAATCAGTAATTGCCGAACAGGTGACTGCTGCAATGATCAAAACAACACTGAAGCCTCTTGCACCTCTTTGGTTTCCCCCTCTCTAGTTACTAGAAAGGAGAATTTACAAAATGTACTAGTTATTTCGTGAATTTAGTGCAATTTAAAGGTGAAAATTGTCATTCAGCCAAAATATAAGAATTTCTTAGAATATTTTTTTGTTTTATTATTTCCTAGAGGCCTGGTGCATGAAAATTAGTGCGCTCAGGGTGGTCCCTCAGCCCGGCCTGTGCCCTCTTGCAGTCCAGCACTCCTCAGGGGATGTCCACCTGCTGGCTTAGGCCCACTCCCTGGGGGAACGAGACTAAGCTGGCAGTCAGACATCCCTCTGGAAGCCTGGGTGCCCTCGGGGGATGGCTGACTGACAGCTTAGGCCTGCAGAGAGCAGGCCTAAGCTGTAGTCAGATATCCTTAGTGCTGCCGAGGAGGTGGGAGAGGCTTATGCCACCGCTGCTGTGCTCGCAGCCATCAGCCCAGCTTGTGGCTGAGCGGAGCTCCACCTGTGGGACTGCACTGACCACCAGGGGCCAGCTCCTGTGTTGAGCATCTGCCCCCTGGTGGTCAATGCACATCATAGCAACCAGTCATTCCTGGTTGTGGAGCCTTTAGGGTCAATTTGCATATTACCCCTTTATTCTATAGGATTAGGATTAATAGAACATAAAAAATGCAAATAATGTCCAAATTTTTCTACGGACCACCAAAATTTTCTCACGGACCACCAGTGGTCTGTAGACCACAAGTTGACAACTGCTGTATTAGAATATTACGAAAGACTGTATGCCACCAAATTCAATAACCTATAAGAAATGGATAAATTCCCATAGTTATATAACACTAGTGGCCTGGTACATGAAATTCGTGCATGGGGGGGTTCCCTCAGCCCAGCCTGCACCCTCTCCAATAAGGGACCCCTTGGGATCAGGCCTAAACCAGCAGTTGGACATCGCTCTCGCAATCTGGGACCACTGGTTCCTAACCACTCACCTGCCAGCCTGATCTCGCAACCAACTGCCCTCCCCTGCCAGCCTGATCTCACCACCAACTGCTCTCCCCTGCTGACCTGGTTGCCCCCAACTGCCCTCCCCTGCTGGCCTGATCTCGCAACCAACTTTCCTCCTCTGCCAGCCTGATCACCCCTAATGGCCTCTGCCTTGGCCCCCATCACCATGGCTTTGTTCAGAAGGAAGTCAGATGTCTGGGAGATGGCCGGTAGACCCAGTCTAATTAGCATATCACCTTTTTAGTAGTATAGATTATATAGGATAGGGTTGCTTAAATGGGGGGGTAAAGCCTTTTTCAGCAGGAGGAGATGCTCTTGGCAGACAAAAATACATAAGCCCTACATCTGGACTGATAGCCAGCCATATGCACTATACTGCCAAACCAGTTATTAAAAAATTGAACTGCTTTCTTACACCTTACACCAAACAGCTGTTGCCCTTAAAACTCCTCCTCAGCCCCCACCTTAGGTTCTGCCTTTGCAGTTCACCCAGATTTGGTTCTGATTGGTCAGTTCTATGCCAGTCAGTGTCAAAAGCTCCGCCTCCTAGGCAGCCATTGGCTCCTAACACTTCACCCAGATTTGGTTCTGATTGGTCAGTTTCTATGCCAGTCAGCTTCTCTGGGCCTATAAATGGGCCTGATCAGAGAGGCAGGACTGATCAGCAGCCCCAGCGGAGGCCCGAGATTAAGAGAGGTGCAGCTGCTGGACAGGGCAAGAGCAAAAGAGAGAGGCAAGTGCTGATCAACAGCTGCCATGGAGGCTATGGATCATACCCCTCTTCTCTCTCCCTGGGCCTTTCTTCATGCCTGATCCACAGCCCCCTTGGCAGTCAATGCGGGGTCCGGGCTCCCGCAGCCGAGGTAGGTCAAGCTTTCGGTCGCTTTGGATGTTACGGACACTGGGTTTTTATATATTAGGATTCCTAGTCTAAATCATGAAAAAATTGGAAAATCTAAATAGACCAATCAGTAGTGAGGAAATTGAATAAAAAACACACATCAAAAACCTCCCAAAAAATAAAAATCCAGGACCAGATGGCTTCACCAGTGAATTCTACATAATGTTCAAAGAAGATTTAAATCCTATCTTTCTCAAACTCTTCCAAAAAATTGAAGAAGAGACAATACTTCCTAATACATTTTATGAGGCCAGTATAACCCTGATACCAAAACCTGACAAACACAAAAAAAGAAAACTACAGGCCAATATATCTGATAAATACAGATGAAGAAACCCTAAATAAAATACTAACAAATCAAATACAATACATCCAAAAAATAATACATCACAATCAAGTGGGGTTCATTCCATGGGCACAAGGATGTTTCAACATTAGCAAATCAATTAATGTAATATATCACATTAACAGAAGAAAAGATAAAAGTCATATGATCTTATCTATACACGCAGAAAAAGAATTTGATAAAATACAACATCCATTTATGATTAAAATACTAATAAAATAGGTTAAGAATGAAAGTACCTCAACATCATAAAAGCCATCTATGATAAACCCTCAGCTAATATCATACTCAATGGTGAAAAATTGAAAGCTTTTCCTCTAAGATCAGGAAAAAGACAAGGATGTCCACTCTAACCACTCTTATTTAACACTAGAGGCCCGGTGCATTAAATTCGTGCATGGAGAGGTGGTTCCTCAGCCCAGCCTGCACCCTCTCTAATCTGGGACCCCTTGGGGGATGTCTGACTGCTGGTTTAGGCCCGATCCCTCTCACAATCCGGGACCACTGGCTTCTAACTGTTCGCCTGCCTGCCTGCCTGCCTGATTGCCCCTAAACCCTCTTCCTGCCGGTCTGATTGCCCCTACCTAGCCCCCCTGCTGGCCTGATCGCCCCTACCTCGCCCCCCTGCTGGCCTGATCACCCCTACCTCGCCCCCCTGTCAGCCTTATTGCCCCTACCTTGCCCCCTACTGGCCTGATCACCCCTAACTTGCCCCACTGCCAGCCTGATCGCCACTAACTGCCTCGGCCTCGGCCCCCAGTCTGGCCTCCCTCTGCAGGAGGTGACCTGGCGGATTAAGGGAAGGCACCACCCCCATTACCCTGCTGCTGCGGCCACTGCCAACCTGAGCCTCAGCCCTTCACAGCCGCCCATGGCTGCCTGAGCCTCAGGAGGCAGTCCAGAAGACATCCACTCTAATTAGCATATTACCCTTTTATTAGTATAGATTTGGGGACCATTACAACCACACAGAACTTAAAGAAAACACATGGCCCTGGCCGGTTTGGTTAATGGAGAGAGCATTGGCCTGTGGACTGAAGGGTCCCAGGTTGGATTCTGGTCAGAGGCACATGCCTGGGTTGCAGGCTCAATCCCTAGTAGGGGGCCTGTGGGAGGCAGTTGATCAGTGATTCTTATCATTGGTGTTTCTATCTCTCTTTCTCTCCCTTTCACTCTGAAATCAGTAAAAAAATATTTTTTAAAAAAAGAAAAGACATGATCTTCACTTTAGGCTTTGTCATTTTACAATATCCTTTGTGCAGTATTTTAACTTCCCTCAACTTTCCTTTCCCTACACTTAAAATGCAATCTATTTTGTGGAAGATGATCAGGAAAGTGATTCTAGTGGTTAGAAGATATTTTTGGAGGGGATGGGGGTAGTGAAATATTTAAAAGTTGAGCATGGTGATGGTTGTACCACTCTGAATTTACTTTAAAAAAACAGTTCATTGTACACTTTAGGTGACATGTACAGTATATGAATTATATCTCAACAAAGCTGTTCTATTATTTCTTTTTAAATAAAGACCAGTCTTATAATCAATTGCAGATGTTTTCAGAGGCTCCCTAGGATTTGCTTACCATGTCGCAAACCATGGCTGTGACTCGTAGTTGCCTCCAGTCCTGGTGGATCTGGATGGTGTGGTTTGCAAAGGAGAAGGTGGCAAGAGGCTTGTGGAATTTCTGAAACCCCATTCCCACAGTTTCCTCATAGGGCACCAGGGCCATTTCCACTGTGCCAGCTCTGTGCTTCCTTTAACCTGTTGGGCAAAAGAATCCTGCATGTTCTGGTCAGAAAGTACATTCTCTGTTAGGTGGCCTGAATGCTTATTTTAAGGTCGTTTTATGGATTCAAAAGAATAAAGAGAGATGTGGAAAGCTTTTGTTGAATTCCTTTTACATGGTTCTTCCAGTCTCATGGGAAGTGAGATGTGGTTCTGAATTCATCCCAAAGGGTGTCTTTGGGAAAAAGCACCCAGAATGGCACAACTCCTGCAGGATACCCTACACACTTTGCTGTCAGGACTCAGGGGGGCTTGAAGGCAATCGAGGCGGCGGTGCCAGCACAGGACCCAGGAGAAGGTAGTGTTTTTAACACTGCCCTGGCCCGCATGGACTTCAGCTGCACCTGCCAAGGTGGGCAGGGTGTTTCTGCTGTTTTGTTTTGGTCTGGCCTCCATCCCATCAGCCACAGACCCATGCCTGCACTGAGACTGTGAACAGTTTGATGGTCTGACTTTTTGGTGGATGGTGGACACACTCCCACCTCCTGGAGCCTGGCAGTTAGACACTGGCCGCTTCTGAGTTGCTCACAGGGAGAGCGCAGCCCTAGGTCCAGAACAGACTTGAGTGTCCTCGGCTAAGAGGCCTCCCCAGGCTAGGGGCCGCAGGTGGTTTGAAGGCCGGCCAGAACCCTGATCATGGAGGGGGTCCCCTCTGGGGCTCTGGCTGGACTATGCTAGGGACTGCCCACAATTTGAAGGCTGGCCACACCCCTGATCATGGTGGGGCCCCCTCACGGTGACCATTCGTCCTACTCCCTCAGCACCCTAGCCTGCTGTTCAGTCATCTGTCTGGTCATTTTGGTCATTATGGCCCCTGGCTTTTTTATATTAGGATAGTTCTGGAAGTCCTAGCCATAGCAATAAGGCAAGAGAAATAAATAAAAAGCATCCAAGTAGGGAAGAAAGAAGTAAAACTATCATTTTTTTTTGGATGACATATTCTGTAGATAGAAAACCCTAAAGACTCCACTAAAGAACTATTAGGAAAAAAAGTAAACAAATACAGTAAAATTGCAGGATACAAAATCAATGTACAAAATCCATTGCCTTCCTGTATACTAACAACAAAACATCAGAGAAAGAAATGAAACACACACACACACACACACACACACACACACACACAATTCCTTTTGCAATTGCAACTAAAAGAATAAAATACCTAGGAATAAACTTAACAAAGAATGTGAAAGACCTATATACTGAAAATTACAAAGCATTATAAAGAAAGATTAAAAAATACACAACAAATGGAAAAATATTCCATGTTCATGGATTGGAAGTATAAACATAGTTAAAATGACTATATTACCCAACGCAATATACAAGTTTATTGCATTCACCATCAAGATCTCAATGTCATTTTTAAAGAAATAGAATGAGAAATCATCATATTTTTATGGAACAACAAAAGATCCTGAATAGCCAAGGCAATCCTGAGAAAAAAAGAACAAAGCTTGAGGTATCACACTACCTGACTTCAAATTATACTACAGAGCTTCAATAATCAAAACAGCATGATATTGGCAGAGAAACACACACAGAGATGTTTAGAACATTATGCTAAGTGAAATGAGTCAGAATGGAATAAAATAGAGAGCCTACCTATAAAACCACATGTATATGGACAGATAATTTTTGGCAAAGGAGCCAGAAACACACAATAGAGTGAAGATAGTCTCTTCAATAAATGATATTGGGAAAACTGGAAAGCCACATGCAAATGAGTGAAACTGGAATACAGTACAAAAATTAATTATAATACAAAAATTAAATGAAAATGGATCAAAGACCCAAAACAATAGGTTACATAGGAGAAAATATAGGTACCAAAGTTATGGACCTTGATCGTAGAGAACATTTTATGAACTTGATCCCAAGGCAAGGGAAGTAAAGGCAAAAATAAATGAATGAGACTATATCAAACTACAAAGCTCCTGCACAGCAAAAGAAACTGACAAAAAAATAAAGTGGCAGCCAACCAGATGGTAGATGGTACCTGCAAATAGTAGCTTCGACAAAGGTTTAATTTCCAAAATATTCCAAGAACTCATAAAACTCAACAACAGACAAACAACTCAATCAAAAAGTGGACAGAGGACCTTAAAATATGCCTCGCCCAGAAAACATATGAACAGCCAGTATATATATGAAAAGATTTTCAACCTCATTGTCAATTACAGAAATTCAAATCAAAATTACAATAAGATACTTCCTCACACCTGTTAAAGTGTCCACTATCAATAAAACAAGCAATAAAATGTTGAAAAAAAGGGAACCCTTAGAGAAATAAAGATGGCGGCATAGGTAAACACCTGAACTTGCTGCCTAGCAAAACCACTTCAAAACTACAACTAGAGAAGAGAAGATGGCTGCCGACAGGAAAGCAGACTGCAAGATAGTGTGTGAGAAAACAAGGGGAGAGTGTGTGGTCACACGGGGAGTGTTTGTTGGTGAGTTGAGGGACAGCTATACTCCAGGAGATAGTGGGGGACTGCTGGACAGGGCTCCCCTGACCAGGCAGCCCCCACTGCTGCTGGGTTCCCTCCCGGAGTGACTGGCTTGGACTTGGAGACCGTGCCATCTTGAAGGGGAAAGTGGATGTTATCGGACGCCTGAAAAGCCCGGGGAATCTACAACTACGGCAACCACCGAACAGCTGTGAACCCGAGAACACTGGTCCTCAATTGGCGCAAGCACACAGATTCAGAAGAGCTCTACACTCCCTCACAGAAAGGTCAGTTTTCGCCTGTGATAAGGTGAGGTTTGTGGTCCCGGCAGGAGAGAGAAACGCGCTCAAGGCAGGAGCTGGAGAACCTGAGGAAGTCTGCACCTAGAAAAATCTGTGGCCGTTGGGGCTGGCATGATCTGTTAATATGGAAGGGGGTCCTCAGAGCTGCTAACAGAAGGGAACTCTAAAAAGCAGCACGTTTTGATCTGGATGCAAAAGGACAGCCTAAAAATTTTGAAAGTCTTTCAGCTGCTTAGACCCAAGGGGAAAAAAAAGACTGCACAGATTTGCGCACAGCCCTGGAGTTCCCACACTTACTCTGGCTCTTTTTTCTTTCTTTCTTTTTCCTCTTTAAATCCTTGCTTCTGATTACTAAGCCCAATACATAGGATCACCCAATTGGGAACATCCTAAGAGACTGCAGGGGAAAGTTGTTTTTCTGGAACCTGGGGATCAGAGGGGGAATAACCATCAGAGAACCAGCTCTGGGGCAACCCACTCCCACAAACCTGCATTAAGTGCCACAGGGAAAACAAAACCTAAACACTAGCTAGAGTGGAGCTAAAGACCTGGAGGTCAATCCAGAAACACTGCCACCCAAGGGTTGAATCACAAATTGACTCTTGTGTAAATGCAAATAAAGGAATACAAGAAATAGAGAAGTACTGCCTGCTTAAAAATCAGGACTGGATTACAACACTGAGGAGCAGTCGAACTCATGGAACTTCAATACTGTACTCACTAGGAAACAGGCGTGTGCCAAACAGAACAGTAGAGGAAGTGAATGACCTTTACTACTGCACATTTTTATTTTTTTCATCTTTTACTTAAAACTAATTTTTTTTCTTTTTTCATCACTTGATTTTAATTATTACATTTTTATTTTCAATCAATATTATTACTACTA
This sequence comes from Ia io, assembly GCA_025583905.1. Classification (NCBI taxonomy): domain Eukaryota; kingdom Metazoa; phylum Chordata; class Mammalia; order Chiroptera; family Vespertilionidae; genus Ia; species Ia io. Next base: position 38,467,373 of record JAJQQW010000001.1, read on the forward strand.
CAATTTTACCTTTTTTTTTTTTAAAAAAAGTGTCATTTTATTTTCTCTTGATTTTACTTTGGGATTAGTGTTCTACATTCTATTTTCATCTATCCTTTAGCATCATTTTACCCTATCTTAACTTTACCTTTATACCAACACTCTCTTCCTCAATTTTCCCCTTTTGTTGTCCTGTTTCTCTTACCCTATTCCAGCTTTAGATTTTCCCTATTCCTTCTTTTTACTCCTGTTTAAATTTCACCCTACTTATATATCTAATTTCGAATCCCCTGCTCCAAGTCCATAGACACCTCTCTCTTCTCTTTCTTCACTATCCAAAAAAATTTTTTTCTCTCTGTCCTTTTGATGTTGTTTGCTTGATTGTTGATTATGTCAATTTTTTATGCTTGTTTGTGAGATTGTTTTGCTTATTCTTTTTGTTTTTTGTTTTGTTTTTGTTTTTGTTTTGCTCCTGTTTCCCCTTGCCTTGCTAGATATTAGTTGCTGTTTGTAGTTTGCATTCATCTCCAGGTCTTGTTGCTGGCATTTGTTGGGATTAGCGGCTATTCTATTGGAGTTTTCTCCCCATATATATGTTTGTTCCCCTTTTCTTTCTTATTCTCTTTCTTTTCTCTCTTACTTTTCTTTTCCTTTTCTCAATTTCATTTTTGCACTCCTTTTTTTTCCCTCTTCTTCCTTCTCTCCTATCCTCTAATATGGCATTCTCTGTTGGTCACCTTTATTTGGGATTATTAATATCGTGAAAACATTTTTGTTCAGTGACTTGTGCATTGTGCCTGGTTGGGTTGTATTTTGTGCCTTTAAATCAACACAGGAGAGAGAGAACTACATAACCAGACACTCGGAAAAGAGAGATCATGGGGAGACAAAGAAACAGCCCACATATGAATGAAAAGCAGGCATCACCAGAAAAGAAAGTAATCGAAATGTAGGCAAGCAACCTGTCAGAGAAAGAATTCAGAGAAATGGTCATAAGGTGGATGAAAAGAATGGAAAACAAAATCAACAATATGTGTAAGAAACAAAGGAAATGAAGAAGAACCAAGAAGAAATGAAAAATGACATCGCTGCTATAAATAACTCAATAGAAAGCATCAAGAGTAGACTAGAAGCAGAGGACTGCATAAGTGAGCTAGAAGACAGGGTAGGAAAAAATACCCAAGTAGAGCAGCTTCTAGAAAAAAAAATTGAAAAACAGGAGGAGAGCCTAAGGGAACTTTGGGACAACACAAAATGAAACAACATCTTCATAATAGGGGTTCCAGAAGGAGAGGAAATTGAAGAAGGAATAGAAACTTGTTTGAAGAAATAATGACAGAAAACTTACCTGATATAGGGAATAAAAACCTCACACAAATCCAAGAAGCTCACAGAGTCCCAAGCAAAATGAACCACAAAAGACCAACGCCAAGGCACATTATAATTAAATTGGCAAACACCAACGACAAAGTAAGAATCTTAAAAGCGGCTGGAGAGAGACAGAAAGTTACCTACAAAGGATCCCCCATCAGGCTAGCAACTGATTTCTCAACAGAAACACATCAGGCCAGAAGGGAATGGAATGAAATATACAAAGTCATGCAAAAGAAGGGTTAGAATTCAAGAATACTGTACCCAGCAAGGCTACCAATCAAAATTGAAGGTGAAATCAGGAGCTTCACAGACAAAAAAGGACTAAGGGAGTTTATTACCACCAAACCAGCAATGCAAGAAATGCTAAAGGGTCTGCTGTAAAACAAACAAACAAAAAACATGAATAATAAGCAAAGAAGGAACACAGGGGCAAAGAATAAAAATGTCAACAAATAAGTACCTACCAATAATAACTTTAAGTGTAAATGGACTAAATGCCCCAATCTAAAGACATAGGGTAACGGACTGGATAAGAAAACATGACCCATATATATGCTGTCTACAAGAAACCCCTCTCAGAAAAAAGATGCACACAGGCTGAGGGTGAAGAGATGGAAAAAGGTTTTTCAAGCAAATGGAAATGAAAAAAAAAGCAGGTGTAGCAATATTTACTTCTGACAAATTAGATCTCAAAATGAAGGACATAAAAAGAGATAAGGAGGCATGAACATACAATGGAGTCAAGACAGTCTCTTCAATAAATGGTGTTGGGAAAATTGGACAGATACATGCAAAAAAATGAAACTAGATCACAAACTTACACCATACACAATAATAAACTCAAAATGGATACAGGACTTAAACATAAGACAGGAAAGCATAAAAATACTAGAGGAATCCACAGGCAGCAAAATCTCAGACATATGCCAAAAGAACTTCTTAACTGACACTGCCCCTGGGGCAATGGAAGCTAAAGAGAAAATAAACAAATGGGACTACATCAAAATAAAAAGCTTTTTTTACAGCAAAAGAAACCATCAAGAAAACAACAAGAAAGCCCACTCTAAGGGAGAACATATTTGCAAATGCTATCACTGATAAAGGTTTAATCTCCAACATCTACAGTCAGCTTATGCAACCTAATAAAAGGAAGGTAAATGATCCAATAAAAAAATGGGCAACGGACCTAAATAGAATCTTTTCAAAAGAAGACAGAAGGAAGGCCAAGAGACACATGAAAACATGCTCAAAGTCACTAATTATCCGAGAGATGCAAATCAAAACAACAACGCGGTGCCATCTCACACCTGTCAGAATGGCTATCATCAACAAATCAACAAACGACAAGTGTTGGCGAGGATGCGGAGAAAAAGGAACCCTCTTGCACTGCTGGTGGAAATGCAGACTGGTGCAGCCACTGTGGATAACAGTATGGAATTTCCTCAAAAAACTGAAAATGGAACTCCCATTTGACCCAGTAATCCCACTACTAGGAATATATCCTAAGAAAACAAAAAGAACAATCAGAAAGGATATATGCACCCCTATGTTCATAGCAGCACAATTTACAATAGCTAAGATTTGGAAACAGCCTAGGTGCCCATCAGCAGATGACTGGATCAGAAAACTATGGTACATCTACACAATGGAATACTATGCTGCCATAAAAAAGAAGGAATTCTTACCATTTGCATCAACCTGGATGGAATTGGAGAACATTATGCTAAGTGTAATAAGCCAGTCAATGAAAGAAAAATACCACATGATCTCACTCTTTATGGATAATAAAGAACATTATAAACTGATGAACAAAAAGATAGATATGGAGACAGTCAAGCATCAAACAGACTGTCAAATTACAGCTAGAAGTTTAGGGAGAGGTGGGGGAGATAAGAGATCAACCAAAGGACTTGTTTTGATGCCTATAAGCATAACCAATGGATGAAAAACTCTGGGGGGTGAAGGCATGTATGGGAGTGGGGTGGGGGGCAATGGTAAGATATGTGTACATATATTACCTTTATTTAAAAATTCTAAAAAAAAGAGAGACAAGGAAGGCCATTTCATAATACTAAACCGAGGAATCCAACAAGAAGGTATAACTCTGGTAAACATATACACACCCAATACAGGAGCACCCAAATACATAAAAAAAAAAAACTCATGGAGGATATGAAGGGAGAGATTGACAGCAATACAATAATAGTAGGAGACTTTAATACCCCACTATCACCATTGGACAAATCCTCTAAACAAAAAATCAGCAAATAAACATCAATCCTAAATGACTCACTAGATCAGATGGAATTAATTGATCTTTTCAGAACATTTCACTCTAAAGCCACAGAATATACATTCTTCTCAAGTGCACATGGGTCATTTTCAAAAATAGACCATATATTGGGTCACTGGCAAAGTCTCTTCAAATTCAAGAAAATAGAAATCATATCAAGCATCTTCTCAGATCACAGTGTCATAAAACTGGAAATCAACTACAATTAAAAAAAAAACAAACACAATGAGACTAAATAGCATGTTATTAAACAATGACTGGGTTACCAGAGAGATCAAAGAAGAAATAAAAAACATCATGGCAATAAACAACAATGAAAATACAACAATCCAAAATCTGTGGGACATAGTGAAAGCAGTATTGAGAGGGAAGTTCATAGCTCTACAAGCCTACTGCAAAAAACAAGAAACAATGGTAATAAATTACCTAACACTACAACTCAAAGAGTTAGAAAGAGAGGAACAAGAAAAGCCCAGTGTAAGCAGAAGGAAGGAAATAATAAAGATCAGAGTGGAGATAAACAACATAGAGACCAATAAGACAATACAAAAGATCAACAAAACCAAGAGCTGGTTCTTCAAAAGGATAAACAAGATTGATGAACCTCTAGCCAGGCTCACCAAGAAGCAAAGGGAAAGGACCCAAATAAACAAAATCAGAATTGAAAGAGGAGAAATATCAACAAACCCCACCAAAATACAAAGGATTGTTAAAAAGTAGTATGAACAACTCTATGCCAACCAACTGGACAACCTGGAGGAAATGGAAATATTCCTAGAAAAATGCAACCTCCCAAAACTCAATCAGGAAGAATCTAAACAGCTCAATAGGCCAATAACTATGAACGAAACTGAAGCAGTCATCAAAAAGCTTCCAGCAAACAAATGCCTGGGGCCAGACGGCTTCACAGTGGAGTTTTACCAAACATTCAAGGAAGAACTAAAACCTATCCTCCTCAGAATATTCCAAAAAATTCAAGAGGAAGGAACACTTTCAAGCTCATTCTATGAAGCCAGCATCACCCTAATACCAAAACCAGATAATGACAACACAATGAAAGAGAGTTACAGGCCAGTATCCCTCATGAACCTAAATGCCAAAATCCTCAACAAAATTCTAACAAATAGGATCCAGCAGTACATCAGAAAGATCATACACCATGACCAAGTAGGATTTACCCCAGGGATGTAAGGATGGTACAATATCCACAAATCAATACACGTGATACCTCACATAAACAAATTGAGAGATAAAAATCACATAGTCATATCAATTGATGTAGAAAAAGCATTTGACAAAATCAGACACCCTTTCTTGATAAAAACTCTCAGCAAAGTGGGAATAGAAGGATCATACCTCAACATAATAAAAGCCATATATGACAAACCCACAGCCAACATCATACTCAATGGGCAAAAACTAAACTCATTTCCCCTAACAACAGGAACAAAGCAAGGATGCCCACTTTCACCACTCCTTTTTGAAATAGTACTAGAAGTACTAGCCATAGTCATCAGACAAAAAGAAGAAATAAAAGGCATCCGAATTGGAAAAGAAGAAGTAAAACTGTCTCTATTCACAGATTCCATGATACTATACATAGAAACCTCAAAGACTCCACCAAAAAACTAATAGACCTAATAAATGAATTTGGTAATGTAGCAGGATACAAAATTAACACTGAGAAATCTATGGCCGTTTTTTACACCAATAATGGACTCACAGAAAGAGAAATGAAAAAAATCTCATTTACCATTGCACCAAAAAAATTAAGATACCTAGGAATAAACTTAACTAAGGACAGAAAAGACATGTACTCAGAAAACTACAGGGCATTGGAAAAAGAGATAGAGGAAGACATAAACAAATGGAATAACATACCATGTTCATGGATTGGTAGAATCAACATCATTAAAATGTCCATACTACCTAAAGCAATCTATAGATTCAATGCACTACCTATTAAAATACCAATGGCATATTTCAAGATCTAGAATAAACTCTACAAAAATTCATCCAGAATAAAAAAAGACCCTGAATAGCCACAGCTATACTAAGAAAGAAGAACAAAGTTGGAGGGATCACAATACCAGACATCAAGCTATATTACCAAGCCACGGTTCTCAAAAATCCCTGGTACTGCCACAAGAACAGACATATAGACCAATGGAACAGAATAGAGAACCATAAATTGACCCAAGCCATTATACTCAATTAATATTTGACAAAGGAGGCAAGAGCATACAATAGAGTCAAAACACTCTCTCTAATAAATGATTCTGGGAAATTTGGTCAGATACATGCAAAAATGAAACTAGATCACCAACTTACACCATAAACATAAACAAACTCAAAATGGCTAAAGGACTTGAATGTAAGATGAGAAACTATAAAAATTCTACAAGACTCCATAGTCAACAAAATTGCAGACATATTTCGTTGCAATATCATTACAGACACAGACCCTAGGGCAAGAGAGACAAAGGAGAAAATAAACAAATGGGACTACATCAAAACAAAAAGCTTCTGCACAGCAAAAGAAACCATCAACAAAAGAACAAAAAAGCCCACTTCATGGGAGAACACATTTGCCAATGTTATCTCTGATAAGAGTTTAATCTCCAACATTTTCAGGGAACTCATACAACTTAACAAACGGAAGATAAACTATCCAATCAAAAAATGGGTAAAGGATCTAAATAGACACTTTTCGAAAGAGGACATTCAGAAAGCCATGAGACATATGAAAACATGCTCAAAGTCACTAATCATCTGAGAGATGCAAATCAAAACAACAATGAGGTACCATCTCACACCTGTCAGAATGGCTTAACTAAGGACAAATCAACAAATCAACAAATGACATGTGCTGGAGAGGATGCCCAGAAAAAGGAACCCTCCTTCACTGTTGGAGGGAATGCAGACTGGTGCAGCCATTGTGGAAAACAGTATGGCATTTCCTCAAAAATTTAAAAATGGAACTCCCATTTAATCCAGTAATACCACTTCTAGGAATATATCCTAAGAAAACAAAAACACCAATCAGAAAGGATATATGCACCCCTATGTTCATAGCAGCACAATTTACAATAGCTAAGATTTGGAAACAGCTAAATGCACATCATCAGATGAGTGGATTAGAAAACTATGGTACATCTACACAATGGAATACTACACTGCTATAAAAAAAGAAGAAATTCTTACCATTTGCAACAGCATGGATGGAACTGGAGAGCATTATGCTAAGTGAAATAAGCCAGTCAATGAAAGAAAAATACCACATGATCTCACTCATTTGTGGATAATAAAGAACATTAAAAACTGATGAACAAAAAGATAGATACAGAGGCAGTAAAGCATCTAACAGACTGTCAAATTACAGAGGGAACGCTGGGGAGGGGCGGGGAGGTAAGAGATCAACCGAAGGACTTGTATGCATGCATATAAACATAACCAATGGTCGCAAGACACTGGCGAGGGGGTGAGGGCATGTCTCAGGGGATAGTGGAGGCCAGGGGAAGGTCAATGGGGGGAAAAAAGGAGACATGTGTACTACCATTTGTAATACTTTAAACAAAAAAAAAAAAGATAAGAGACACCTGGATGAGTTCATTGCTCAGAAAAGAAAATGCATTTTGAGAACAGAGGACAGGACTCTCTGATTTGGTTGCTGTGCCTAGACCCTGACCCCCTCCGTGAGTTTGCCTCAAAGAATGCTGACCATTCTCAGGTTCCAGGAACTGGTCAAGTTGGGTTTTAACACCACTGAAACTTGAAGATCCTGGAAAGAGGCACAGGACCACAGACCCTGCAGCCAACCCCTCTGTTCCCCCTTGTATTCAGCCTTTCTTCCTTGTCCTTATTTAAGCCAGCTAGTAGGAGGTGCTCGAGCAGATTTTTGTGGATGACCTGCTGCTCTCCCATATTGCTGGCATTATTGGAATAAACATTCATGTATGTTTTAAAACAAAACAAAACATGTAATTCTGTCCCATACAAATAAAGTGAAGAAGAAATGGTAACAATATAGAAGAACTAAGCAACATAATAAATATCATATATCTAATAAATATTTAACTATGATTCCCATTTATAGAGAACGCATCTTCTTCTCAAATATCCATGGAACATTCACTAAAACTACCCATTACTTTCTTAGTTCCAAAGAAAGTATATTCTTTTTTATTTTACTTTTTTATTGAACTTATTGGGGCAACATCACTTAATAAAATCATGCAGGTTTCAAGTGTACAACTCAATAAAATATCATCTGAATATTGCATCATGCACTCATCGGCCAAAGTAAAGTCTCCTTCTACCCCAATTATCCCCCTTTGCCTACTTCCACCTCCCAGCCCCTTTCCTCTGGCTGTGTATAATTGCTTAATCCAGGGGTCCTCAAACTACGGCCCGTGGGCCACATGCGGGTGTTTTTGCCGTTTTGTTTTCTTACTTCAAAATAAGATATGTGCAGTGTGCATAGGAATTTGTTCATAGTTTTTTTTAAACTATAGTCCGGCCCTCCAATGGTCTGAGGGACAGTGAACTGGCCCCCTGTTTAAAAAGTTTGAGGACCCCTGGCTTAATCCTTTCACCTTGTCTCACTCAGCTACCCTTCTCTCCACCTCTCTGACTGCTGTCAATCTGTTCTATGTATCTATACTTCTGTTTGTATTTTGTTTGTTAAATTATTTTGTTCATCACATTCCACATATAAGTAAGATCGTATAGTATTTGTTTTTCTCTGACAGGCTTATATCACTTAGCATAATACCCTCCAGGTCCATCCATGCTGTTGCAAAAGATAAGATTTCCTTCTTTTTTATAGCCATGTAGTATTCCATTGTTTAATGTAACTCGGGTTTTTTGTTTGTTTGTTTTAATATTTTTTATTGATTTCAGAGAAGAAGGGAGAGGGAGAGAGAGATAGAAACGTCAATGATGTGAAAGAATCATTGATTAGCTGCCTCTGACTTTTCCCTTACTGGGAATTGAGCCTGAAACCCGGGCATGTGCCTTGACTGGTATCGAACCTGGGACCCTTCAGTCCACAGGCTGATGCTCTATCCACTAGGGCCCTCAGTTTTTTTTTAAAACCACTCTATTGATGGGCACTTGGGCTACTTCCAGATCTTGACTATCTATACTAATTAAAGGGTAATATGCAAATTGGTCAGGACACCCTCGCAGTAATGACTGAACAGCAGGCTGCATGGGGCGACAAAGCCAGCAGGGGGGGTTAGTGAGGGACAACCAAACAACTGAACAGCAGGCTGCATGGGGTGATCAGGTCAGCAGGGGGGTTAGTGAGGGATGACCAAACGACTGAACAGCAAGTTGCAGGGGGGGACCAGGTCAGCAGGGGGGGGCAGAGGGGGTGACCAGGCCAGCAGGGGGCGACCAGGCCGGCAGGGGGAGGCAGTGAGGGGTGACCAGGCTGGTGGAGGGGGGAAGTGGGGGCAACCAGGCCAGCAGGGGGGGCAGTTAGGGGCAACCAGGCTGGCAGAAGGGGGCAGTTGGGCACAATCAGGTCAACAGGGGGCACAGCGAGGGGCAACCAGGCCAGCAGGGGGGGCAGTTGGGGGCGACCAGGCCAACGGGGGGGCAGTTAGGGGCAACCAGGCTGGCAGAGGGGCACAGTTGGGGGCAACCAGGCCAGCAGGGGGGGCAGTAAGGGGTGACCAGGCCAGTGAGGGGGCAGTTAGGAGCAATGAGGCAGGCAGGCAGGTGAGCAGTTAGGAGCCAGTGGTCCTGGATTGTGAGAGGGATGTCCGACTGCAGGTTTAGGCCCGATCCAAGGGGTCCCAGATTGGAGAGGATGCAGGTTGGGCTGAGGACCCTCCCCCACCCCCGCCAGGCACGAATTTCATGCACCGGGCCCTTAGTCCTATCTAATAAAGAGGGAATATGCTAATTGACCCTCATGCCATTGCAAAGATGGCAGCACCCACAGCCAATAAGGAGGGAATATGCTAATGGACTGCCCCACCCTAAAAAATGGCAGCACCCACAGCCAATAAAGAGGGAATATGCTAATTGACTGCCCCACCCTCAAAGATGGCGGCATCCACAGCCACAAGATGGTGGCACCACCCAGTCCCCTCAGCCCCCCTAGGGCATCGGGCGTGCAGCAAAGCCAGGCCTACCCCAGGTGGACCCGGCCACTCCACACGTATGCCTCCAGAGTCCCCCAGTCCCCTCAGCCACCCAGCCACTCAGGGCCGCCCGAGGCACAGGCAAGCCTCGTATTGCAGCTGCCCAGCCGCCCAGGGCTGCCCGAGGCTCAGGTAACCAGGGCCAGCCGAGGCTTACGCTGCTGGCAGTGGCAGCAGCAGAAGTGTGATGGGGCGTTGCCTTGCCCTGATTGCCGGGTCACCTCCCGCCCCTGAGGGCTTCCAGACTGTGAGAGGGGGCAGGCTGGGCTGAGGGACCCGCCGTCCAGTGCATGAATTTTCATGCACTGGGCCTCTAGTTGTAAATAACACTGAAGTGACCATAGTGGTGCATATATTTTTTTGAATTAGTGTTTCTGGTTTCTTCAAATCTATTCCCAGTAGTGGGATTGCTAGGTCAAAAGGTAGTTTTCATTCTTAATTTTTTGAGTTGACTCCATACTTTTTTTCACAGTGGCTGTACCAGTCTGCATTCCCACCAGCAGTGTACTATGGTTCTCTTTTCTCAACATCCTTGCCAGCACTTCCTGTTTGTTCATTTGTTGATGGTAGGCGTGATGTGATACCTCACTGTTGTTTTAATTTGCATGTCTCAGATGATTAGTGACTTTGAACATTTTTTCATATGTCTATTGGCCATCTGCATATCCTCTTTGGAAAAGTTTCTATTCAGGTCTTTGCCCATTATTAAATTGTTGGGGATTTTTTCCATATTGTTCCAAATTTATTTTATTTATTGTTGTCAGTATTGCAGATGTCCCCCATTTCTCCCCTCTTTGCTCCTTCCACCCAGGACCTGTGCCATCCTAAGCCTTCCCCAAACTTTTGTCTGTGTCCATGGATGATGCATATGTGCATGTATGTTTTTTGGTTAATCTCTGCCCTTCCCCTCAACCACCTCACCTCTGAGATTTGTCAGTCTATTCCATGCATCCATGACTCTGAACCAATTTTTTTTCAGTTTATTTTATTCATTCGATTCCACAATAAGTGAGATCATGTAATAATTGTCTTTCTCTGACTGCCTTATTTCGCTTAGCATAATAATCTTCAGGTCCCTCCAAGCAGTCACAAAGGATAAAAGATCCTTCTTTTTTACAGCTGCATATTATTCCATGGTGTAAATGTGCTACAGCTTTTTTGTCCACTCATTTACTGATGGGGACTTGGGCTGTTTCCAAATCTTAGCTACAAGAAATAACACTGCTATTAATATAGGGGTACATATATTCTTTCTGATTTGTATTTCAGGATTCCTGGGATATATTCCCAGAAGTAGGATTGCTGGGTCAAATGGCAATTTCCTTTTTAACTTTTTAAGGAAACTCCACACTATTTTCCACAGTGGCTGTACACATCTGCATTCCCACCAGCAATGTCCTAGGGTTCCCTTTTCTACACATCCTCAAGAGCACTTATTGTTTGTTGATTTATTGATGGTAGCCATTCTGGCAGGTATGATGTGATACCTCATAGTTTTAATTTGCATTTCTATGGTGATTAGTGACTTTAAGCATTCTTTCATATGTCTATTGGCCATCTGTATGTCCTCTTTGGAGAAGTAACTATTCAGGTCCTTTTCCCATTTTTTAATTGGATTATTTTTGTTTCTGGTGTTAAGTTGTATGAGTTTATGTATTTTGGAAATTAACCCCTTATCAGATGTATCATTGGCAAATATGTTCACCCACACCATGGGCTCGTTTTTCATTGTGTTCATGGTTTCTGTTTCTGTACAGAAGCATTTTACTTTGATGTAGTCCCATTTGTTTATATTTTTCCTTTGTTTCTCTTGCCCTAGAAGATATATTGGCAAAAATACTTCTTTGTGATGTCTGGGATTTTACTGCCTATGTTTTCTTCAAGGAAATTTTATGGTTTTGTGACTTACATTTAATTATTTTATCCATTTTGAGTATATTCTTGTGTATGGTGCAAGTTGTTGACCTAGTTTAATTTTTTTGAAAGTACCTGTCTTATTTTTCCAACACCATTTATTGAAAAGTCTGTCTTTACTCCATTGTATGTTCCTGCTTTCTTTGTTAAATATTAGTTGCATGTAATGGCTTGGGTCAATTTCTGGGGTCTCTGTTCGCTTCCATTTATCTATATGCCTGCTCTTTTGCCAATACCAGGCTGTTTTGATTACAATGGCTTTGTATTATAGTTTGCTATCCAGTATCATCATCCCTCCAACTTTGTTCTTTTTTGTCTTCCTGGTGTTTAGTTGTATAAGTTGTTTTTATATTTTGGAAATTAACCTCTTATTAGATGTATCATTGGCGAATATGTTCTTCCATTACATGGGTTGCCTTTTCATTTTGTTAATGGTTACTTTTGCTGTGAAAAAGGTTTTCAGTTCGATATAGTCCAATTTTATTATTTTTCCTTTGTTTCCCTTGCTTGAGGAGATATTTCGGCAGAAATATTGCTGTGAGAGATATCTGAGATTTTACTGCCTTAGTTTTCTTCTAGGATTTTTATGGTCTTGTGGTTTACATTTAATTATTTTATTCATTTATACATTTAACTCTTTTGAATTTATTCTTCTATATGGTATAAGTTGGTGTTCTAGTCTTATTTTTATTGTATATACCTGTTCAATTTTCCACTGTCTCTACTCCATTGTATGATCTTGCCTCCTTTGTCACATATTAATTGACCATAGAGGTGTACGTTTTCCCCTGGGTTCTCTGTTCTGTTCTATTGATCTATATGTCTGTTTTCAGGCTAGTACCATGGTTTTATTACAATGGCCTTGTAGTATAGTTTGATATCAAGTAGTGTGATGCCTCCAACATTGTTCTTCTTTCTCAAGATTGTTGAGAGTAATTTGGGGTCTTTTGTGGTTCCATATAAATTTCTGGAATATTTGTTCTAGATCTGTGAGATATACCATTGGTATTTTCATAAGAATTGCGTTGAATCTGTATATTGCTTTGGGTAGTATGGACATTTTAATGAACACTGTGTATGCTTCCACTTATTTGTATCTTCCTCAATGTCATTCTTTAGTATCCTATAATTTTTCAAATACAACTTTTTTACTTCTTTGGTTAAATTTATTCCTAAGTACCTGATTTTTGCTGCAATAGTAAATGGGATTGTTTTCTTAATTTTTCTTTCTGATAGCTCATTACAGATATATATATGCCACTGATTTATGCACATTAATTTTGTACCCTGCTATGTTATCAGATTTATCAGTTCTAGTAATTTTTTGATTGAGTCTTTAGGATTCCCTATGTACAGTAGCATCTCGTCTGCAAATAATGACAATTTTATTTTCTATTTTCCAAATTGGATGTCTGTTATTTATTTTTCTTATCTAATTGCTATGGCTGGAACTTCTAGTACTATGTTGAATAAGAGTGATGAAAGTGAGTGTGCCTGTCTTGTTCCTGATCTTAAGGGAAACACTTTGAATTTTTGTCCATTGAGTATGATGTTGGCTGTGGATTTGTTATTATGTTGAAGAATGATCCCACTGTTTCCACTTAGCTGAGAGTTTTTATCATAAATGGCTGCTGTGTTTTATTGAATGTTTTTTTCTGCATCTATTAAAATTATCATGTCATTTTTATCATTAATTTTGTGTATGTGATGTATCACAATTATTGGTTTGCAAATATTATACCAACTTTGCATCCCCAGAATAAATCCCACTTCATCATGGTGTATGTTTTTTTAAAATCCTCACCTGAGAATATGTTTTTCATTGATTCTAGAGATAGAGGAAGGAGAGGAAGAGAAACAGAGAGAGAAACTTGGATGTGAGAGAGAAACATCTATTGGTGGCCTCACGTATTCACCCTAACCGGGGATTGATCCCACAACCTGGGTATGTGCCCTGACCTGGATTCAAACCCATTAACATTTCGTGCACAGGATGATGCTCCAACCAACTGAATCACACTGGCCAGGGTTCATGGTATATGTCTTTTTTATGCATTCCTGGATCACCTTTGCTCATATTTTGTTGAGGATTTTAGCATTTATGTTCATCAAGGATATTGGCCTATAATTTTCTTTCTTTGTAATATCTTTATCTTGTTTTGTGATTAGGATAATGCTGGTCTTGTAAAATGAGCTTGAAAGTCTGCCCTCCTCTTGGATTTTTTGGAATACTTAGAGAAGGATTGGTGTTAGTTCTTTGAATGTTTGTTAAACTTTGCCAATAAAGCCATCTTGTCAAGAACATTTGTTTGCTAAGAGTTGATTTTTTTTATTATTACTGCTTTAATTTCACTAGTTGAAATTGGTCTATTAACATTTTATGATTCTTCCAGATTGATTTTTGGAAGATTGTACATTTCTAGAAATTTATCCATTATGCCCTATTATACCAATTTGTTGGCATATAATTGTTCATAGAATTTTCTTACAATCTTTTGTATTTCTATAGTGTCCATTGTTACTTCTCTTTCCGTTATTTATTTATTTATTTATTTATTTATTTATTTATTTATTTGGGTCCTCTATCTTTTTTCTTGATGAGTCCAGTTAAAGGTTTGTCAATCTTGTTTATATTTTCAAAGAACCAACTCTTGGTTTCACTGACCTTTTATTGTTTTTTTTCTAACCCTCACCTGAGGAGTGAGGATATTTTTTTCCATTGATTTTTAAGGAGAGTGGAAGGGAGAGGTAGGGGGATAAAGAGAGAAAGAGAGAAATATCAATGTAAGGGAGACACATTGACAGGAGACCTCCCACAAGGGCCCCAAGTCTGGTATCAACCTGTAACCCAGAAACATGCCCTAAACTGGGAATCAAACCTGAGACCCTTTAGTACACAGAATTGGGCTCTAACCACTGATCTATGCTGGCCAGGGCTTTATTATTGCTTTTTTTAGTATCTATGTCATTTATTTCTGCTCTGATCATTATTATTTACTTCATTCTATTTACTTTGGGGCTTTTTGCTGTTATTTTTCTAGCTTTTAGATGTACGGATGGATTGTTTATTTGAGATTTTTCTATCTTCTTGAATTAGGTCTCTAATACTATGAATTTCCCTCTCAGGACTGCTTTCACTGTGTCCCATATATTTGGGGTTGTTTTGTGTTCATTTACATTTGTCTCCAGGTAGATTTTTATTTTTTCCTTGATCTCATTTTTTAACCCATTCACTATTTATTAACATGTTATTTAATCTCTGTGTTGGAGTGTTTTTCAGTTTTTTTTCTTGTGATTGATTTCTAGTTTCACACCATTATGGTCATAGAATATGCTTGATATGATTTCAAATTTCTTAAATATATTGAGAGTCTTGTGTTCTAATATTTGATCTATCCTAGAAAATGATATATGTGCACTTGAAAAAAATGTATATTCTGCTACTTTGTGGTGAAATCCTATGAAGATATTAATTAAATAGATTTCATCTAGTGTGTCATTTAAGGCTGCCATCTCCCTGATCATGTTCTGTCTGGAAGATCTATTCATTAATGTCAATGAGGTGTTAAATCCCTTACTATGACTGTATTACTGTCAATCTTTCCCTTTATGTTTATTGCAATTTGCTTTACATATATAGGTGTTCCTATGTTGGGTGCATAAATGTTTACAAGGGTTATATCCTATTGTTGGATTGCTCCCTTTACCATTATGTAGTATCATTCTTTTTCTCTTATTATATCCTCTGTTTGAAAGTCTATGTTCTCATATAAGTATTGTTACCCCCAGCTTTTTTCTCACTTCCATTTGCATGGAGTATTTTTTTCCATCCCTTCACTTTAACTCTGTGTGTATCTTTTGTTCTGAGTTAGGTATCTTGTAAGCAACATATAAATGGGTCATGTTTTCTTATCCATTTAGTAATCTATGTTTTTTATTGGAGCATTTAATCTGTTACATTTAAAGTTATTAATGATAGGTACTTTTATTGCTATTTTATTCTTTATGCTTATGTACTTCTCTCTCTCTCTCTCTCTCTCTCTCAATATATATATATATATTTCTCTTTCTTCTTCTTCTTAAATAAGGCCCTTTAACACTTCTTGCAATACTGATTTAGTGGTAATAAATGCCTTTAGCTCTTTTTGGTCTGAAAAGCTCTTTATTTTGCCTTCAAATTTAATGATAGCCTTGCTGGAGAGAGTAGTCTTGGTTGTAGTTCTTTGCTTTTCATCACTTTGAATGTTTTATGCTAATCCCTTCTGAACTGAAGTGTTTCTGTTGAGAAATCAGCTGACTGCCTTATGGGAGCTCCCTTGTATGTAACTAACTGTCTTTCTTTTGCTGTTTTTAAGATTCTCTCTTTGTTTCTTACATTTGTCATTTTAAGTGTCATGGTGTGGGCCTCTTTGGGATCATCTTCATTGGGACTCTGATTTTCCTGAACATGTGACTCTTTTCTTTACCACGCTAGGGAAATTTACAGCCATTATTTGTTCAAACAACTTCTTGACCCCTTGCTCACTCTTTTCTCCTTCTGGTATACCTATGGTGCAGATGTTGTTACACTTGATGTCCCAGAGGTTTTTTTTAGGATTTCCTCATTTTGTAAATTATTTTTTTTCTTTTTATTGGTCTGCTTGGGTGTTTACTGTTATCTTGTCCTCTAAGTTCCTGATTCAATTGTCTGTTTCATCTAAACTGCTGTTTATTCCTTCTAGTATATTTTTCATAGCATATATTGTATTCTTTGTTTCTGACTGGTTCTTTTTTATTATTTCTATATACTCTTTAATGTTTACTATCTCTTTGTTTAGGTTTGCACTGAGATTACCCATTCTTCACCTAAGATCTTTCAGTATTCTTATGACCATTGTTTTAAACTCTGCATCTGGTATTTTGGTTGCTTCCATTTCATTTCATTCTTTTTTCTGAGGATTTATCGGTTTCTTTCATTTGGAGTATATTTCTTTGTCTCTTCATTTTGTCTGCCTTTATGTGTTTGTCTCTGTTATTAACTAAATCACTCCCAAGCTTGTATAAGGGCTTTCTGATTTATGTACTTTGTGGGTCTCAGTGGCATAATCTTCTAGATCGCCTTAGCTTGATGCTGCAGAAATGATTCTTGTGTGGGCTATATTTCTCCTGCTTTAATTGAGACTTGAATGTTGTTAACCCATTTGTGGATAGAGTTTAGCCTCAGACTTGCTGACTATAAAGTTAGACCTCATTCAATATGTATGAATCACTGTTTAAGGGCTACACCCCCCGACCACCAGACAGAGTTGTTCCCAGTAGGGTCTGGTGCCTGCTGAAGTACACTTTTGGCTGTGCCATTTGTGTGGCTAGTAGAGTTATGCTCTGGTGTGGTTTGATTGTGTTGGTTCTGGGCCTACTTGGCTGGGGTTATGGTGAATGTTGATGTCAGACATTGTCTGTAATTGGCCTTTGGCTACTCATCTGGAGTTACCATGCTATTAACTGTTTGTGGCTTGGGTGTGCATGGGAGAGACAAGGTTGTATACAAGGATCAGCTTCCTGCAGTTTTGAGCTGGGAGCAGATCAATAGATGGCCCAATGTTTCCTGAGGTTTATGCCCACCTGTTGGCTACTTTGCCAACCTCTGAGTTTGCCTTGACTCACTCCACAATATTATGAAGAAAGACTGTAGAATGGATTCAAGCTGGCTGCGCCACACTGACTTTTCCACATGGCTCAAGCTCAGTAGTACATTGTGACCAGTTCAGGAAGATGGGGTTAGTGGGTTCCCTACTTGGTGGTAGCATGTTTAGGCACTCAGCAGGGAGAATGTGGACCCTACTCCAGAGCCATACCACTCAGTATCTGCTAGTCTTCAACTCTAGCTCCCCCAGTAGGAGCACACCACAGGTTCATTTTGGGTGCAACCGACCAGCCCCAGTGCAGGAGCAAGCTCAGCTGTGCTGGGCCACTGGGATTTGGGCAAAGAGATCAAGAAAACCTTCTGTTGGGGTTGGTACTGGCTAGGCCATGAGAAGGGGATGAGCTGCACTCTTCCCCTTAGCTGTGTATTCATACTTGCTTGAGTCCCGGACAGGAGCCTCTGAGGAAGATGCATTCTGGGTGTCCAAACTCTCCTTGGTATTCCCTTCCCTTCACAGAACTGAACTCATCAGGACAGGGACAGTAGGACTTGAGAAAACAGATCAAGGCAGTTTCTGTTGGGGAAGGTGCAAACTGCCCTCCTCACCTCAGCTATGTAGTTACACCATCAAAGACCTGGAGAGTAGGATCCGAGAGAGACATACTCTGAAGGTTCCAGCTCTGAGAGGTATTCCCTTTCCCCCGTGGAACTGAGTTCAGCGGGATGGGGCCACCAGGACTTGGGAAAACAAATCAAGGCAGTCTTCTGTTGGGGTGGTGTCAGCCTACAGGAAGGAGGCAAGCTTCATGCCTCCCCTTAGTTCTGAGGCACACTGTTAGAGATTCTGACATGTGGTTCTGAGGGAGAAGCTCTGAGGGAGCAGAACGGGGACATATTTAACTTAATCAAAGAAAAAGAAAAGTCAAATTCACGAAATTATAAATGACAAAAGGAAAATAACCATTAAAATAAAGTCATTGTGGGCTCGATCCCCAGTAGGGGGTATGCAGGGGGCAGCTTATCAATGATTCTCTCTCATCATTGATCTATCTCCATCCCCCTTCCTCTCTGAAATTAATAAAAATATATTTTTAAAAACATTGCTTTTAAATCATAAAATTACTTAACACAACTCAGTGCAAATAATTTTGACAATTCATATAAAGTTATTAGGGAAAAATTAATGCAGCTTATCAAAACTGACCTTAGTAGAGAAAGTTTAAATGAATCAAATGCTACAGAATAGAGAAAGTAGTTAAAGAGACCCTCTAAAAACAAACAAATACAAACATACCAGCCCATATGTTTTACTGGGGGAATTCTAGTAAAATTTAAAAATGAGATTATCTCAATGTAAATTAATTCAGAACATAATGTAGAAAAATATGTAAAATTAATTTTACAAAGCAAAACAGTGATCCCCACACATGACAAGGATTATATAAAAAATGGAAATAATGGACAACTCTCATTCCTGAATGATGATGCAAAATCTTCAATAAAATATTGGCCATTGGAATCCTATAGACCACATATATATTACAGCCAAGTAAGGTTTATACCAGGAAGACATAGGTGATTCACTATTAGAAGATCCATGAATATCATTTATGCTATTAATAGAGGTAAAGAGAAAATTATATGATAATATCCATACATGCAAAAAAAAAAACTTCTTATAAAATCTAACACTCAATCATATTAAAATCACTAAAAAGAGGAAAAAGAATTTATAGAAACATTTTTATTATGATACAATTAAACATTCTTTAGATTCAAAAGAATTGGAAGGAAGTAACTATATTTATAGAAGGTATGCCTGTATATCTGAAAAGCTTGAAAAAAATCAATGTAAAATTAGTATGAAAGATGAAAGAAGTTATTTAGTAAGTTATTAAATTAGTATACAAAATCAATAGCTTTTATGTACATATAAACAAAATCAGATAGAACATATAATAGAAGAGGAAACCTTATTTACAATAGCATAACATAAAGTTAAATACATAGGAATAAACTTACTAAGAAATGTCCAAAACCTATATGAAGAAAAAAGTAAAATACTCCTACATGCACAAAAGTAGATTAGAATAAATGGAAAGTTATAACATTTTCTTGGATAGGGAAAAAAAAACTAAATAACTTTAATTACCTCTATCTAAATCATTAATTTAATAGACTCTCAATAAAAATGCCATAGATTTTTTTCTGAACTAGGCAAGGTAATTACAAAATTTTTATAAAATACTAAACAATACCCTGATCAAGTGGTCACTTGGTTGGAGCAGCATCCCATACACCAAAAAGGTTGTGGTTCTATTGCCAGTCAGGGTACATACCAGGTTGCAGGTTTGAAACCCTGTCAGGTCACATACTCAAAGCGACTGATTGATGTTTCTCTCTCTCTTCCTCTCACCCTCTTCCTTCCTCTCTCTGAAATCAATAAAAACATATCCTCAAGTGAGGATTTAAAAAAAAACAAACACACACACACAACTAAACAATCAAGCATTGCTGGGAAAACCCTGAGACAAAGAGCAAGGAAATCTGACCACACCAGATTTTAACAATAACTATAAAGTGTCCATGATTAAAACAATATGGCATCAGAAAATTAATAAATGAAAGTATAAAATAAAATATGCAAATTTAATATATAATAAAGGAAGTGCCTTAGCTTGGTTCCCTTAGGCTTGGTTCCCAAGCCTTATCCCAGAGCAGATAGAAGGAGCATCTAAATTGAATAACATCCACCTGGAATTGGCAAAGTAGACACAGCTGGTGAGACAATTCACAGCCAGGAAGGGAAGAGGAAGCCTGGAGAACAGTAGGGCTGGGGATCTGCACTGGAGAGAGTTGTGAGACCTCTGAGCCAAGAGTGTCAGAAGGAAGTTGCACTGCACCAAGTCTGCTTCCATCTTTCAGGCATAACATCTGACTAGGGAAAGAAAGTCCACAGGGCTGCTGGCAGTCTAGGATTCTAGATCTAAGTCCACAGCTGTAAGAGGCTGAGCCCAGAGGGGGTGGCCTGAAGAGCTGTCAAAGCTGCACGGTGCCGTGGGGGAGAGAAACTCACAGTGGCACAGTTATTTCACCTCCTTTTGGTCTTTGCTTTTGTTTGTTAAACCCAGTTCATAGGACCATTCAAATACAAACACCAGTGTCTGAGGTGAAAGTGCAGGTGCAGACTTGTGGAGTCTGGAGAGCAGGTTGGGGAGAGGTGACCAAGAGTCTGGCACTGGGACATTCCAGACACTCCAGACCTAAGCAGCCATTTTCTCCTGAAGAGTTAGCCCCTCCCAGCAGCCCCAAGGCAACCAATAAATGACACCCAGACTACACCCTGAGTGGTACAAAGAATACAAAAAATCTGAATATCCCCTAAGAGCCATCAGGGAGTGGGTTGAAGAGAAGCCTTTCAGTCCCAGAAAGTGATACAGCAACCTCCCTAAGTATAAGCCTGTCAGAAACAGCTGCTTGAAAGAATAAGATTGACAGTGGGAAGACAGGCTAAGTGGGCAGATTGGTCCTGCCTGCTGGCAGTCAAGGCAGCGGAGATAGACACAAACAGGAGCGGTGGATCACTTGGAACTCAACATGGTGCTGACAGGAAACTGAGAAGTGGCAGACAGTACTGAAGAATGGGATCTTAAACCACCCCCCATGGAGCATTAAAATTCAGCTGAAACAAACAACACTTCACTTTTTAATTTTATTTTTTATCTTTTATTTAAATTTTTTTCTTCATTTTATTTGTTTTTGTTTATTTTTTCACATTATTTTTCTTCATTCTATTTTATTTTTATTGTTATTTTATCTTATTTTTATTTAATTTTTTTTCTTTTTCTTTTTAATTTTTTCTTCTTTCTCTTTCTTTTCTTCTTATCCACTCATCCTCTTTATATCTCCTCTATACTGAACCAAGGTCCTCCCCATCTCCCCATAGTCATTCATTTCCTTAACCTTACTTTCTGTATATAAGCTATGCCTCAACAGATTCTGCCCTCACCCTCTTTTCTGGGTGTTTATTGTTCGCATTTTTTTGGTTTATCTGTTTGTTCTGTGGTGTTTTCTCATATATATATATTCTTTTTCTTCCTTTTTCTTCTATTTATTTTCTCTCTTAGCATTTTTTTTTCTTTCCTCGATATCATTTTTGCTCTCTTTTTTCTCCCCTCATTCTCTTATAGTGGGGTTATTAGTGTCACTTATATTGGGGTTATTGGTGTCATGAGTACATTTGTGTTTTGTTCCCTTTGTGTCATGTCATGTCGAGTTGTATGTGTTGCTGTTTGGTTAATGTGGTAGAGAAAGAGCCACATAACCAGACATCCTGAAAGGAGACTCCATTCACGAATGGGACAATAACACTCAAGACACAACTACACCAAGAGTACCCAAATATCCCAAGTAGGGGGCATCTCTATATTACCCAGCCCAGAAGACTGGAGCAATTGCACCACTGGGTCCCACAAAATGACAACTACATAAGATAAACTAAAAAAATCTGGGTGGCACAGAAGTTTGATCTGATACGTAGAAAGAATCACAAAGGTGCAGCAAAAATGGGGAGACAAGGAAACAACCTCCACACGAAAGAAATGGAGGAATCACCAGAAAAGGAAATAAATGAAATGGAAGCAAGCCATCTGTCAGAAAAAGTATTCAGAGCAATGGTTATGAGGACACTGAAAAGGATGGAAGACAAATTCAACAACATGTATAAGAATCAAGAGGAAATGAAGAAGAATCAAGAGGAAATGAAGAATGACATAACCACAATAAAGAAAACAATAGAAAGTTTCAACAGTAGACTAGAAGAAGCTGAGGACTGCATCAGTGAGTTAGAAGACAAGTATAATATCCTGAGACAAGATTTAGGGTACACATGTTTATTTGTGAAGTGATCCTAAGAAATACCAGGAAGGGTAAGGGGAAATAAAAAAAGAAAGAAAGGAAAGGCAGTAAATAAAGAGTATGTTATCAGCAAATTACCTCTGTAGGTACCTATAGCTAATTTATCCTGGGTAATTTTTGGAAGAACATGTGCAACAAAGTTATCTCTCTCCCTAGCCAGTTTGGGTCAATGAAGAGAGCATTGGCCTGTGAACTGAAAGGTCCCAGGTTTGATTCTGGTCAAGGTCACATGCCCGGGTTGTGGGCTCCATCCCCAGTGGGGGAGTTGCAGGAGGCAGCCGATCCATGATTCTCTCTCATCATGGATGTTTCTATCTCTCTCTCTCTCTCTCTTCCTTCCTCTCTAAAATCAATAAATATATATATTTTTAAAAAGTTATCTCTCATGAAGCTCATTTTGTCAGCAACTTTTATTAGTCATTGATTGTAGGCCGCTTTTGAGGAATGTTAATTCACAGGCACTTCCAGCCTGCAGTGTATGAGCAAAATAGGTTCTGATGGCCAGAGAAAACCTGCAGGTAAAGAAAGGCAGTTGATGGTAATTGGAAATCCTTTTGGCATGAACTGGAGTGGTAAGTGCAAGGGTATACAGTCAGGGCAACAACAGTTTCTGCCTCAGGTAGAGCTCAAGTCAAGTAGGAAAGATGGACTTCATAATGAGTAGCATAGGGTAACTGGAAAGTCATATGGAGTGATGAAAATACTGCACTTATTTTTCAAATTATGCAATAGGACAGATTTATAAGAATCAGAAATTTAAGTGTAATAAAATGAATCCACACATGTACTAGAAGGAAATAATGGTAAATTACATTACAATATGGAAATTGGGAAATATTTCTTAACTATGACTTAAGATACAGAGGCAATAAGCAAAAAGATAGATAAATTTAATTATATATTTTTTATTCAGCATGATAAAAAATCTCCATTAACAAAAAAGGCAAATGACAATATTTGAAAAAACTTTCAACTTATATAACCAACAAAGGGTTAATATTTATATATAAACTAGAAGCCCGGTGCACGAAATTCGTGCATGGAGGGGGGGTTGTCCCTCAGCCCAGCCTGTACCCTCTCCAATCTGGGACTCCTGGAGGGATGTCCGACTGCCCATTTAGGCCCGATCCTGGTGGTAGGACATCCCTCTCACAATCCAGGACTGCTAGCTCCCAACTGCTCACCTGCCTGCCTTCCTGATTGCTCCTAACCGCTTCTGCCTGCCAGCCTGATCACCCCCTAACCACTCTGCTGCCAGCCTGTTTGCCCCCAACTTCCCTCCTCTGCCGGCCTGGTCACCCCTAACTGCCCTCTCCTGCAGGGTTGATCACCTCCAACTGCCCTCCCTTGCAGGCCTGGTCCCTCTCAACTGCCCTCCCTTGCAGGCCAGGTGCCTCCCAACTGCCCTCTCCTGTTGGCCATCTTGTAGTGGCCATCTTGTGTCCACATGGGGCAGGATCTTTGACCACATGGGGGCAGATATATTGTGTGTTGGAGTGATGGTCAATCTGCATATTACTCTTTTATTATATAGGAAGTTTTTTTAAGTAGAGGATAAAGAAACCAACCACCCTTAAAAACATAAACTAAAGAAATTGAATAGTCACTTTACAGAAAAAGAAACACTAACAGCTTTTAATTCTATCATTCCTAGTAACTGAGAATTGGGATTTTCTACATTGAAGAAAAAAGATACAGATATAAGATCAAAGAGGTTAATTTAAAACCTGTGGCCTGGGATTTGAATTTTAAGTATCAGTATGAACTCATGAAATACCTAATCTTTAAGATAAATTCCTAGCTTTGTCCACTAAAAATATATAGAAATAATGACCAACTCAGGAATAAAGAGCACTTCTAAAACCCAGATTGTGGTTTTAGAAGAAATATTCTCTCTAAAATGAAGCAGTGTTACTTGGAGAAATTCAAGGTTTGAGACAGGAAATGTACAAGATAAGCCTGTAACATCTTGTCATACCAGAAATAAGAAAGCTATTTTTAGATTTCTGGGGATTGTGTTAAAAAAAACTCAGGGGACAACTTGAACAGACTCCCACAGGTAAAAGAAGGATAATTTAATGACCCATCCTAATATATAAAAACCCTGGGTCGTAACGACCAAGGCTTGACCAACCGGAAGTCAGTCCTGCAGTCAGCGCTGGGTTGCTGTGGCATGGTTCCTCAGCACTGACTGCTGAGGAGGCTGCGAATCAGGGTCAGAGAGAGGCCTGAAGAGAGAAGCAGGAACTGATCCATTGCCTCTCTGGTAGCTTTTGATCAGCACTTGCCTCTCTTTTTCTCTCCCAGTCTGGCTAGCAGCCCCGCCTCCATTTCTCACCAGGCCTCCACCTGGGCTGCTGATCAGCCCCGCCTTTCTGATCAGGCCTCGTTGATAGGCCCAGAGACACTGACTGGCATAGAAACCGACCAATCAGAACCAAATCTGGCTGAAGTGTGAGGAACCAATGGCTGCCTAGGAGGCAGAGCTTTTGACGCTGACTGGCATAGAAACCGACCAATCAGAACCAAATTGGCTGGCAAAGGAGGGCAGTTGGGGGCAAGATCAGGCCTGCAGGGAAGAGCCATTGGGGGTGGGATCAGGCAAGCAGGGGAGGGCAGTAAAGGGCAAGATCAAGCCGTCAGGAGAGGGCAGTTGGGGGCGAGATCAGGCCAGCAGGGGAGGGCAATTGGGGGCAAGATCAAGCTGGCAGGGAGGGCAGTTGGGGGCAACCAGGCTGGCAGGGGAAGGCAGCTGGGGGCGAGATCAGGCTGGCAGGGGAGGGAAGTTGAGGGCAACCAGGCTGGCAGGGGAAGGCAGTTAGGGGTGATCAGGCAGTCAGGTAGAGGGGTTAGGGGCAATCAGGTAGTCAGGCAGAGGCAGTTAGGGGCAATAAGGCAGGCAGGCAGGTGAGCGGTTAGGAGCCAGCAGTCCCAGATTGCAAGAGGGATGTCTGACTGTCAGTTTAGCTATAGGTCAGACATCCCCCAAGGGGCCCCCTATTGGAGAGGGTACAGGCTGGGCTGAGGGAACCCCCCTCCATGCATTAATTTTGTGCACCGGGCCACTAGTAAGGACAATAATTGTCATGGATTGAAACATATTATTCAATTGGATCATGCTGAAAGTTGGGACTGGTGCCAGGTGCTGGCAGTGGGTGTGAGCAAGGCTGGTGCTGGCATCTGGTGTGAGCACTGGCAGCAGGTGTGAGCACCAGGCAGGACCGCAGTGCAGGGGAGCAAAAAACTTTCAGTAATCACCAGAGGTTCACCCCAATGACAGCGACCAGCACCCCACCTTGGTCTGGCACCCCACTCACCTGCTCCACCATCCTGCCACAGCCGACGCTCACCATGTTCTGCTTGCACCCCCTGGTGGTCAGCGCATGTCATAGGGACCTGTTGTTTGGTTGTTCAGTTGTTCCACTGTTCAGTCAATTTGCATATTAGCCTTTTATTATATAGGACTAGAGGCCTGGTTCACGAAATTCATGCACTGAGGGGGGTGTCTCTCAGCCAGGCCTGCACCCTCTCCAATCTTGGACCCCTTGGGGGATGTCCGACTGCTGATTTAGACCCGATCCCGCAGGGGACATCCCTCTTGCAATCCGGGACCATTGGCTCCTAACCACTCGCCTGCCTGGATGCCTGATTGCCCCTAACCGCTTCTGCCTGCCAGCCTGATCTCCCCCTACCCGCTCCCCTGCCAGCTTGATCACCCCCAACTGCCCTCCCCTGCCAGCCCAATTGCCCACAATTGCCCTCCCCTGCTGGCTTGCTCACCCACAACTGCCCTCCCCTGCTGACCTGGTCGCCCTCAACTGCCCTCCCCTGCTGGCCATATTGTGAAAATGTGGGGGTGGCCACCTTGTGATAACGAGGGGGCAGTAATCTTGTAATGACTGGGGTGGCCATCTTGTGATGACATGGGGGGTGGCCATCTTGTGACAACGTGGGAGAATCCATCTTGTGATGTGAGGGTATGAGGGTCAATTTGCATATTACCTCTTTATTATATAGGATGGGTGATATATGACTCTGAGATTTGCTTTGAAATAATCAGAGGTGGGTATGAAGGTGGGGAATAGATAAAACATGAAGTCAGCCACTCTCTTACCAACTCTTTCAACTTCATTTCCTCTTATCTTTCTTCTAAAGCTACTGTGATCAAAAGCTAATCTGGGATCAATTCAACTACTGTTCTTCCTAGGTTCTACCCATAAAGCAATTAGTCAAACTCAGATAATCATGGAAATCTGTGCTACCATAAAAGTGTAACTCATGATGCTTAAAAGTGGAAGAATCCTTTCATATTTATCTATTCAGAACTCTTTCTCATTCTCTACATTGCTTTTGTAATAATTTACATTCATCTTTCATCACTTCATTCAGTACTAGGTAGTTAATTCTTATTCCACTGGATGTTAGGTAAGCAGTCTTATGAACTCATATTCTTCTCAACTAAAGAGTTCTGGAAATCTTGACTAAACACACCAGTATCATTTTAAAGTTGTTTAAAATATGCTATGATAATCCATTACCCAAAAGTACATTTTCTTTTCCTTTTTTAAAAATTATCTTTATTGTTTAAGATATTACAGAGACCCCTTTTTTTGTTATTTTTCTGTGTTTTTTTCCCATTGATCCCCTCCACCCTGCACCAGCCTCTCCCAAGCCTTCACCACACTATTTATCAGTCTGTTCCATGGCTCTATGTCTCTGGATCTATTTTGTTAATCAGTTTATTAGATTCCACATGTAAGTGAGATCATGTGATACTTATTTTTTCTGAGTGGCTTTTTTCGCTTAGCATAATATTCTCCAGGTCCATCCATTCTGTTGCAAATGGTAAGAGTTTCTTCTTTTTTACCACTGCATAGTATTCCATTGTGTAACTACCACAGTTTTTGTGTCCACTCATCTGCTGATGTGCACTTAGGCTCTTTCCAAATCTTAGCTAAGAACATAGGGGTGCATATCAGACTTACAACATTATAATTTAATATCTGTATAATCTATTGCATCCTCACCACCCCAAAGTCCAGTTTCTTTCCATTACCATATATTGATCCCTTTTACCCAATTTGCCCTCCCCCCACACCTCCCATTCCATTCGTTTTTAGTAAACACCATTCTTTTGTCTATAACTATGAGTTTGCTTTCATTTGTTTTGTTAGTTAATTTGTTACTTTTGTTTTACATTGCACATATGAGTGAAATCATATGGATTTTGCCCTTTTTCATTTGACTTATTTCACTTAGCATAATACTCTCAAGATCCATCCATCTGGCACAAATGGCAATATTTTATCTTTGTCATAGCTGAGTAGTACTCCATTGTATACAAATGCCACATCTTCTTGCCCTGGCCAGTATTGCTCAGTTGGTAGGAGCATTGTCCTGTACATTGAATGGTCCTAGTTTCAATTCCCAGTCAAAGCACATACCCAGGTTGCAGGCTTGATCCCTGGTTGGGGTGCATGCAGGGGGCAACCAATTGAATATATGTTTCTCTCTCTCCATCTCCCTTTCTCTCTCACTAGAATTAGTACAAATAAATTAAAATAAAAGAATGAAAAGTGAATGTTACATCTTCTTTATCCAATTATCCATCAATGGATACTTAAGTAATATCCAAGTCTTGGCTATCCTATCTAATAAAAGAGTAATATGCAAATTAACCATCACTCTGCTACACTCACAAGACACGCCCACCAGCCAATCAGAAGCGAGTATGCAAATTAACCCAACCAAAATGGCTGCAAACAGGAGGCTTGGGTTGCCCCTGGTGATGGAGGAAGCCAAGCTTTCCGCACACCCTGGCCAGCCCAGGCCTCCACACAAGGCAACAAAGTTTCAATTATAGAAGATAAATAAATCCCAAAAAAAATGGCTGCAGCCATGGAGTGAACAGGAGGCTTGGGTTTACCCAGTGATGGAGGAAGCCAAGCTTTCTGCACACCCTGGCTGGCCAAGGCCTCCACACAAGACTACAAAGTTTCAATTATAGAAGATAAATAAATCCCAGATACCAGGGCCTCCGCTTGGGTCACCAGGGGGTGTGGCCAACCTGAAAACCACCACAGGCCCCTCACCCAGGCCGCCCCTTGCCCCAAGAGAACCCCCACCCTGATCTGGGACACCCTTCAGGGCAAACCAGCTGGCCCTCACCCGTGCACCAGCTCTCTACCCTATCTAATAAAAGAGTAATATGCAAATTGACCATCACTCCAACACAAGATGGCTGCCCCCATGTGGTCAAAGATGGCTGCCCCCATGTGGACACAAGATGGCCACCACAAGATGGCCAGCAGGGGAGGGCAGTTGGGAGGGACCAGGCCTGCAAGGGAGGGCAGTTGGGGGTGATCAGCCTGCAGGGGAGGGAAGTTAGGGGTGACCAGGCCGGCAGAGGAGGCAAATTGGGGGCGACTGGGCCTGCGGGGAAGGGCAGTTGGGGGGAACCCAGGCCTGCAGGGGAGGGCAGTTAGGGGTGACCAAGCCTGCAGGGGAGGGTAGTTAGGGGCAATCAGGCTGGCAGGGGAGCAGTTAGGCATCAATCAGGCTAGCAGGGGAGTCGTTAGGGGGTGATTTCCCTGAGGGGTCCCAGATTGGAGAGGGTGCAGGCTGGGCTGAGGGACACACACCCCCGTGCATGAATTTCATGCACCGGGCCTCTAGTTGTAAATAATGCTGCAATGAACATAAGGGTACGTATATCTTTACAAATTAGTGTTTTCATATTTGGCATATAAATGTCAACACTTTAGTTTCTAGTACAGCTCTTTCCCACAGGGCTCTAAGACACTCCTCCTTGGTTGATGACACTAGCTCTGAACTAAAGCTGATTGCAGATCATTCAGGAAAGCATCAGAGTAAAACAAAAACTATAGATGACAAAGACTTAAAATAGTTGTGGCTAATTTATTACTGATGGTTATTTTTCTTTTCTTTTCAATTCTTTTTCTTTTTAAATCATCACCTGAGGATATTTTTTCTATTGATTTTTAGACAGAGTGAAAGGGAGGGAGGTGGGGGGAGATAGATATATATAGAGAGAAAGATTGACAGGAGAGAGACACATTGATTAGTTGCCTCCCATTCACACCCAGACTGGGGCTGGGGATCGAACCTGCAACCAAGGTACATTCCCTTGACCGGGAATTAAACCCAAGACCCTTTGGTCTGCGGGAAGATGCTCTAGCCACTGAGCCAAACTGTCCAGGACTGATAATTCTTAAAAGCAAAAAACATGATGAAAGTTTGTAAGAAGAAAAGTCCAATTGACAAGGAAATTTGGTTGTTTCTGTGGCATAGAAAACAAAGTAATAAAATCAAACCAAAAGTTTTAGTCAAAATATCTAAATATATATATAAATATATATAGATAGATAGATGATAGATAGATAGATAGATGATAGATAGATAGATGATTGATAGATAGATAGATAGATAGATAGATAGATAGATAGATGATAGATAGATAATGGTTAAGTTTACTTTCAAGGAATATAGGGAATGCTGTACCATATTTATAAAAAGGGATGAATATATTTTATGCAGAGGAAAATTTTTGATATATAACATTATAATCCTGAAACATAATATACATAACAAATCATGAAAATACCAAATATAATTTATGTGAATCCTCAACTGAGAACCATTGTCCTATAAAATCCTAGATTCACATTAAAAAAATAATATTGAGACCAGATAAACACTTTAAATAACATGCTACCCTTTTGTTGCCTAAAATCAGACAAAGTACTTTCAGGACTCAAATATAGGACAACTCAATAGATCTTTCAAATACTATTTCAGTATTTTTCTGAAGGTTACAACATATTATAGAAAGTGAAGTCATTGACAAATGTCCAGAGACTTACCATGAAGCACATAATTTTTAAAATACTAATATTACTAAATTTGTACCCATATAAACTTAATCTAGAGAAAGCTGAGCATGTGTTCTGATTCCAAACACTTATGCAACTCTTAGATAGTAATATATCAAATAAACAATTACATTTAGTGCATCTCTTTTTTAAAAAAAATAATAATTTTTAAAAATAGAACCTTTGTCAGTTTGCCTTTTTGAGAAATCCCAAAATAGTTTTAGGTACAAAACATATCTCAAACTCCTACCTTACATCAAACACAAAATTCAACTCAAAATAAATTAAATACTTGGATACAAGACTTGAAACCATAAAACTCCTAGATGAAAACAGGGGGTAAGCTCCTATCTAGACATTGGTATTGGCAATAATTTTTTTTATTTGACACCAAAGGCAAAGGCAATAAAAGCAAAAATAAACAAGTGAGACTACATCAAACTAAAAAGCTTTTTTAAAAGGCTCCTGCATGTCCCCTACTGGGGATCGAGCCAGCAACCCAGGTATGTGCCTTGACTGGGAATCGAACCAGCAAACTCTTGGTGCATAGGTCAATGCTCAACCAACTGAGCCACACAGGCCAGGACTAAAAAGCATTTTTATTGTAATGAAAATCATCAACAAAATGAAAAGATCCATAGAATGGGAGAAAATATTTATAAATCATATATCTCATAAGGGCTTAATATCCAAATATATTTTAAAATGCATACAACTCAATTGCAAAACAAACAAGCAATTTGATTTTAAAATGAACAGAGGACCCAAATAGGTAATTTTACAAATAAGACATACAATTGAAAACAAGTACATAAATACGTGCTCAACAACACTGGTCATCAAGAAAATGTAAATCAAAACTATAATGAGATATCACCTATTAGAATAGCTATCATCAAAAAGACAAGAGTTAGTAATTAGTAGTTTGTCATAACAAAGTAACTGCTTAAGGTAAAGCCAAAGGGACCAAATATATGGTGACAGAAGTCATCTTGACTTTGGATGGTGAATACACAATGCAATATACAGATGATGAATTATAGAATTGTACACTTGAAACCTATATAGTTTTATTAACCAATGTCACTCCAATAAATTTAATAAATTTTAAAAAGAAAAAAGATAACGTGTTGGCAAGAATGTGGAGAAAAGAGAACCCTTGTTCACTATTGATAAGAATGTAACGGTGCAGTCACTATGGAAAACAGTATGGAGGTTCATTAAAAATTAAAAATTGAACTACTATATGATCCAGTATTCCCACTTCTGGGTATTTACCCGAAGGGAATGAAAACAGTATATTGAAGAGATATCTACAGTTCCATATTTATTGTATCATTATTTACAATAGCCAAGATATGGAAACAGCCTAAGTGTCCATCAACAAATAAATGGATAAATGTGTGGTATATATGTATAATAGAATATTATTCAGCCATGAGAAAGAAAGTAATTCTCTCATTTGCTACTACATGAAAGGACTTTGAGGATATTATGCTAAGTAAAATAAGACAGACAGAGAATAACAAATACTGCATATCACTTATATGTTGAATCTTAAAAAAAGTAAAACATAGAAACTGAGTAGAATAGTGGTTGGGTGGAGGAGGGCTAGGTAGTTGGGAAAATCAGGAGAGGTTGGTAAAATTCATCTATAGTATAAATAAGATTGAGAATCTAATGTAAAGCATGTCGACTATAGTGGATAAGACTGTACTGTATAATTGGATGTTGCTGAGTGTGGAACTAAAAAAATCTCAAAAAATCATTTTTGGTAATTTTACATGGACAACTCAATTTTTGGAAAGAAAAAAAGGTTTTAAGTAAATTTAAACACTTAAGATAGAATCATTGGTGCCTGAAGAATGATACTTGCCTCCCAAATTGATAGTTACAGAATAGTCATGGGGATGTAAAGTACAGCATAGGAAATATAGTCAATAATATTACAATAACTATATATGGTGCCTGTTGAGTACTGGAAATATCATGGGGACCATTTTGTAAAGAATATGATTGTCTAACCATTCTGCTGCACACCTGAAACCAATACAAAATAACATTGAGAGTAAACTGTAATTGAAAAATACAAAATGCAAAAAAAAATAGGCAAATAAGAGATTAATGATAGTAATTAATAATAAAATAGAACAATTATAACAATACTAGAGGCCCGGTGCAAGAAATTCGTGCCGGGGGGGGTGAGTCCCTCAGCTCAGCCTGCACCCTCTCCAATCTGGCACCCCTTGAGGGATGTCCAACCGCCCTTTTAGGCCCTATCCCACTGGGATCAGGCCTAAACGGGTGGTTGGACATCCCTCTCATAATCCAGGACAGCTGGCTCCCAAATGCCCTCCCCTGCTGGCTTGGTCCCTGCAACTGCACTACTCTGCTGGCCCGGTAACCCCTAACTGTCTTCCCTGCTGGCCTGATCGCCCACAACTGCCCTACCCTGCAGGCCTGGTCCCCCCAACTGCCCTCACCTGCAGGCCTGCCCCCCCAACTGCCCTCCCCTGCTGACCTCGTCTCCCCTAACTGCCCTCCCTGCTGGCCTGATTGCCCACAACTGCCCTCCCCTGCAGGCCTTGTCCCCCACAACTGCCCTCCCCTGCAGGCCTGGTTCCCCCCCAACTGCCCTCCCCTACAGGCCTGGGTTCCCCCCAACTGCCCTCCCTTGCTGTACTGGTGTCCCCCAACTGCCTTCCTCTGCTGGCCTGGTCACCCCTAACTTCCCACAACTGCCCTTCCCTGCAGGCCATCTTGTGGTGGCCATCTTGTGGTGGCCATCTTGAGTTCACATGGGGGCAGCCATCTTTGACCGCATGGGGGTGGCCATCTTGTGTCTTGGTGTGATGGTCAATTTGCATATTACTATTTTATTAGATAGAATATATAAAAGATCAAAGTGGAGACCAGGAGTTTTAATTTTTTACCTATAACCTCACAAAGGAAAAACAATTGTCAAATATAATTGAAAGATTACTGTCTTAAAACTTTTTTTTATTTTGAGGAAATTGGAAACTCACATGCATTTGCAAGAAATAGTACCGAAATGTCCCGTGCATCATTCACTCAGTACTCTTCAGTGGTAATATCTTGTGTGCCTTTATATCTATAGTGCAGTATCACAGCCAAAATTACTTTTTATAACTTGCACATAATGCTCTTGCTAAAGAATCTCTATATTTTGCACTATGTGGCTAATTTATTTATTAGTCAGAGGCAACAGAGTGTTTATGGGCATTGGAGTGAGAAATAAGTTTAAATCTGAAATAACTTTTTACAAAATGGGAAAGTTGTTTCACTTTAGTTTCCTGTTTTATAAAATTAGTGTCATAAAAGGACCATGTGAAGTATTGAATGTAAAACCCCTTTGTAAATTATAAAGACCTATGCAAGTGATTATACTTATTAGTATACTATTATATACTGTGTTTGACAGGGTGCTGGAGGCCAAATGATAAACAAATACTTGTCCACTGTTTTAACTCAGAAAAAAAAATATTTACATGATTTCTTACAAAACAATTTTAAAATAAACATAGAATGAAACGTAATTGTAAAGAACCTTAGCTGTTTGCTAAGTGGAAAATTTTTTGTCTTAAATAATCAAGACTGTAATAAAGTCAATATAAATCATAGAATATTATTGCAGTCAGACAATAAACATTTATATCTAAAGAGTTAGCAAAGGGATCCCCCATACTGTAGACTAAAGGCAATAAATAGTAATTAAAGGAAATAAGCCAACCAATATTGAGTAAAATGCTAAAATGTTAACACATTTTATAGCTTTTCAGATTCAGACATTAAAAACCAAGACAAGCAAAAAATTGCATTCCGAGATTTGTCCTTCATTACGCTGTTTCTTATTCTGAAACAAACTGACACTTCTTCATATCTAAGGGGTTCTGTGAGGTCAGGAAAAATATAATATCATTAAGATTTTATAATGTGTAATACCTTCATCAATGGTATCTTAAAATAAATCAGTGATGAAGCATTAAGTTTCCAATGAGGATTCATTAACAAGTAAACTGCCACACGTCAAAAAGGAAACCATCTCCCAACGCCACGATATTTTTTTAAGGTATTACGTGTGTATATATCTCCAAATGCCCCCCTCACCCCACTCCCATACAGACCCTCAACCTTCAGTGTCTTGTGTCCATTAGTTATGCTTATACGCATGCATACAAGTCCTTCGGTTGATCTCTTATCTGCCACACTTCTCCCTAACCTTCCCACTGTAATTTGACAGTCTGTTTGATGCTTTACTGCTTCTGTGTCTACCTTTTTGTTCATCAGCTTATAATGTTCTTTATTATCCACAAATGAGTGAGATAATGTGGTATTTTTCTTTCATTGACTGGCTTATTTCACTTAGCATAATGCTCTCCAGTTCCATCCAGGTTGCTGCAAATGATAAGAATTCCTTAGTTTTTATGGCAGCATAATATTCCATTGTGTAGATGTACCATAGATTTCTGATCCAGTCATCTGCTTACGGGCACCTAGGCTGTTTCCAAATCTTAGCTATTGTAAATTGTGCTGCTATGAACATAGGGGTACATATATCCTTTCTGATTGGTGATCCCAGTTTCTTAGGATATAATCCTAGAAGTGGGATTACTGGATAAAATGGGAGTTCCATTTTTAGTTTTTTGAGGAAATTCCATACTGTTCTCCACAGTGGCTGCACCAGTCTGCATTCCCACCAGCAGTGCACAAGGGTTCCTTTTTCTCCGCATCCTCGCTAACACTTGTCGTTTGTTGATTTGTTGATGATAGCCATTCTGACAGGTGTGACATGGTACCGCACTGTCATTTTGATTTGCACCTCTCAGATAATTAGTGACTTTGAGCATGTTTTCATGTGTCTCTTGGCCTTCCTTCTGCCTTCTTTCGAAAAGATTCTATTTAGGTCTGTTGCCCATTTTTTAATTGGGTCAGTTATCTTCCTTTTATTAAGTTGTATAAGTTGCCTGTAGATGTTGGAGATTAAACATTTATCAGTGATAACATTTGCAAATATCTCCCATAAGTGGGCTTTCTTGTGTTTTTGATGGTTTCTTCAGCTGTGAAAAAGCTTTTTATTTTGATGTAGTCCAATTTGTTTATTTTCTCTTTAGCTTCCATTGCCCTAGGAGCAGTATCAGTGAAGAAGTTCTTTGGGCATATGTCTGAGATTTTGCTGCCTGTGGATTCCTCTAGTATTTTTACGGTTTCCCATCTTATGTTTAAGGCCTATATCCATTTTGAGTTTATTCTTGTGTATGGTATAAGTTGGTGGTCTAGTTTCATTTTTTTTCATGTATCTGTCCAATTTTCCAAACACCGTTTATTGAAGAGACTGCCTTGACTCCATTGTATGTTCATCCCAACTTTGTCAAATATTAATTGATCATAGTGGTTTGGGTCGATATCTGGATTCTCTATTTTATTCCATTTGTCTATATGTCTGTTCTTGTGCCAGTACCAGGATGTTTTGAGAACAGTGGCTTTGTAATACAGCTTGAAATCTGGTATTGAGATCCCACCTACTTTAATCTTCTTTCTCAGGATTGCTGTGAATATTCAGGGTCTTTTTTTATTCCAGATGAATTTTTGGAGAGTTCTTTATAGGTCTGTGAAATATGCCGTTGGTATTTCAATGGGGAGTGCATTGAATCTATAGATTGCTTTGGGTAGTATGGACATTTTAATGATGTTGATTCTACCAATCCATGAACATTATATATTTTTCCATCTGTTTATGTCTTCATCTATCTCTTTTTTCAGTGTCCTGTAGTTTTCCACATATAGGTATTTACCTCCTTACTTAAGTTTATTCCTAGGTATCTTAATTTTTTTGCTGTGATGGTAAATGGCATTGCTTTTTTAGTCTCTCTTTCTGTAAGTTCACTATTGGTGTATAGAAAAGCCATAGATTTCATGGCATTAATTTTGTACCCTGTTACATTGCCAAACTCATTTATTAAGTCTATTAGTTTTTTGATGGAGTCTTTCGGGGTTTTTATGTACAATATCATGTCATCTGCAAATAAGGACAGCTTTACTTCTTCTTTTCCAATTTGGATGCCTTTTATTTCTACTTCTTGTCTAATCACAATGGCTAATACTTCCAGTACTATGTCAAACAGGAGTGGTGAGAGTGGGCATCCCTGTCTTGTTCCTGTTCTTAGGGGAAATGGTTTTAGTTTTTGCCCATTGAGTATGAGGTTTGCTGTGGGTTTATCATATATAGCTTTTATTATGTTGAGGTATGATCCTTCAATTCCCACCTTGTTGAGAGTTTTTATCAAGAAAGGGTGTTGGATTTTGTCAAATGGTTTTTCTGCATCAATTGATATGACTATGTGATTTTTATCTCACAATTTGTTTATGGGATGTATCACGTTTATTGATTTGCAGATATTGTACCATCCTTGCATTCCTGGGATAAATCCTACTTGGTCATTGTGTATGATCTTTCTGATGTACTGCTGGAGCCAGTTTGCTAGAATTTTGTTGAGGATTTTTGCATCTATGTTCATGTGGGATATTGGTCTTTAATTCTCTTTCATTGTGTTGTCTTTATCTGGTTTTGGTATTAGGGTGATGCTGGCTTCATAGAAGGAGCTTGGAAGTGTTCCTTCCCATTGAATTTTTTTGGACTAGTCTGAGGAGGATAGGTTTTAGTTCTTCCTAGAGTGTTTGGTAAAACTCCCCTGTGAAGCCGTCTGGTCCCGGACTTTTGGTTGCTGGAAGCTTTTTGATAACTGATTCAATTTCTTCCATAGTTATTGGCCTATTGAGCTGTTTAGATTCTTCCTGATTGATTTTTGGAAGGTTATATTTTTCTAGGAATATGTCCATTTCCTCCAGGTTGTCCAGTTTGTTGGAATAGAGTTGTTCATAGTATTTTTTAACAATCCTTTGTATTTTGGTGGGGCCTGTTGTTATTTCACTTCTTTCATTTCTGATTTTGTTTATTTGGGTCCTCTCTCTTTGCTTCTTGGTGAGCCTGGCTAGAGGTTTACCAATCGTGTTTATCGTTTCAAAGAACCAGCTCTTGGTTTTGTTGATCTTTTGTATTGTTTCTTTGGTCTCTATGTTGTTTGTCTCTGCTCTTATCTTTATTATTTCCTTCCTTATGCTTACACTGGGCTTTTCTTGTTGCTCTCTTTCTAACCATTTGAGTTGTAGGGTTAGGTAATTTATTACCATTGTTTCTTGTTTTTTGCAGTAGGCTTGTAGAGCTATGAACTTCCCTCTCAAGACTGCTTTCGCTGTGTCCCATAGATTTTGGATTGTTGTATTTTCATTGTTGTTTATTGCCACGATGTTTTTTATTTCTTCCTTGATCTCTCTGGTAACCCAGTCATTCTTTAATAGCATGCTGTTTAGTCTCCATGTGTTTAATTTTTTTCGATTGTTTTTATTGTAGTTGATTTCCAGTTTTATGCCACTGTGATCTGAGAAGATGCTTGATATGATTTCTATCTTCTTGAATTTGAAGAGACTTTGCCTATTACCCAACATATGGTCTATCTTTGAAAATAACCCATCTTCACTTGAGAAGAATGTATATTCTGTGGCTTTGGGGTGAAATGTTCTGAAGAAGTCAATTAATTCCATCTGGTCTAATGTGTCATTTAGGATTGATGTTTCTTTCCTGATTTTTTGTTTAGAGGATTTGTCCAATGGTGATAGTGGGGTAATAAAGTCTCCTACTATTATTGTATTGCTGTCAATCTCTCCCTTGGTATCCTACAGGAGTTTTTTTTTTTTTTATGTATTTGGGTGCTCCTGTATTGGGTGCATATATGTTTACCAGAGTTATTTCTTCTTGTTGAATTGCTCTGTTTAGCATTATGAAGTGGCCTTCCTTATCTCTTTTTATGTCCTTCACTTTGAGATCTAATTTGTCAGATATAAGTATTGCTACCCCAGCTTTTTTTTCATTTCCATTCGCCTGAAAATCCTTTTTCCATGCTTTCACCCTCAGTCTGTGTGTGTCTTTTTTTCTGAGGTAGTTTTCTTGTAGACAGCAGATATATGGGTCGTGTTTTCTTATGCAATCCATTACCCTTTGTCTTTTGATTGGGGCATTTAATCCATTTACATTTAAAGTTATTATTGATAGGTACTTATTTGTCGCCATTTTTATTCTTTACCCCTGTGTTCCTTCTTTGCTTCCTATTTCTTTTTTTTACAGCAGACCCTTTAGCATTCCTTGAATTGCTTATTTGGTGGCAATAAATTCCCTTAGTCTTTTTTTGTCTGTGAAGCACCTGATTTCACTTTCAATTTTGATTGGTAGCCTTGCTGGGTACAGTATTCTTGGATTCAGACCCTTCCTTTGCATGACTTTGTATATTTCATTCCATTCCCTTCTGGACTGATTAATTTCTGTTGAGAAATCAGTTGCTAGTCTGATGGGGGTTCCTTTGTAGGTAAATTTCTGTCTCTCTCTGGCCGCTTTTAAGATTCTTACTTTGTCATTGGTGTTTGCCAATTTAATTATAATGTGCCTTGGTGTCGGTCTTTTGGGGTTCATTTTGCTTGGGACTTTGTGAGCTTCTTAGATTTGTGTGGGGTTTTTTCTTTTCTATATCAGAGAAGTTTTCTGTCATTATTTCTTCAAGCTGGTTTTCTATTCCTTGCTTAGTTTCCTCTCCTTCTGGAACCCTTATTATACGGATGTTGTTTTGTTTCATGTTGTCCCAAAGTTCCCTTAGGCTCTCCTCCTGCTTTTTAATTTTTTTTCTAGAAGCTGCTCTACTTGGGTATTTTTTCCCACCTTGTCTTCTAGTTCACTGATGTGGTCCTCTGCTTCTTCTAGTCTACTCTTGATGCTTTCTATTGAGTTCTTTACAGAAGCGATGTCATTTTTCATTTCTTCTTGGTTCTTCTTCATTTCCTTTGGTTCTTACTCATAATGTGGAATTTGTCTTCTATTCTTTTCAGCCACCTTATGACCATTTCTCTGAATTCTTTCTCTGACAGGTTGTTTGCCTCCATTACATTTACTTCCTTTTCTGTTGATACCTGCTTTTCTTTCATATGTGGGCTGTTCCTTTGTCTCCCCATGGTCTCTCTTCTCTGGGTATCTGGTTATGTAGTTCTCTCTCTCCTATGTTGATTTAAAGGCACAAAATACTACACAACCAGGTACAACACACAAGGCACTGAACAAAAATGTATTCATGATATTAATAACCCCAAATAAAGGTGACCACCAGAGAAAGGCAAATTAGGGGATATGAGAGAAAGAAGAAAAGAGTAAAAAAAAAAAAAAAAGAAAGGAGCACCAAAATGAAATTGGGGAAAGGAAAAAAAAAGTAAGAGAGAAAAGAAAAAGAATAAGAAAAAAAAGGGGAACAAACTATATATATGGGGAGAAAACTCCAATAGAACAGCTGCTAATCCCAACAAATGCCAGTGAGAAGTACCTGGAGATTAATACAAACTACAAATAACAACTGATATCAAGTGAGGTGAGGGAAAACAGAAGCAAAAAACAAACAAAAACAGCAGACAAAAAAAAAAGAATAAGCAAAACAATCTCACAAACAAGCATTTAAAATTGATCGATATAATCAACATTCAAGCAAACAACAACAAATGGACAGAGAGAAAAACAATTTTTTGGATAGTGAAGACAGAGAAGAGAGAGGTGTGTATGGACTTGGAGCAGGGGATTGGAAATTAGATATATAAGTAAGGTGAAATTTTAACAGGGGGTAAAAAGAAAGAATAGGGAAAATCTATAGCAGGAAAAGGGTAAGAGAAACAGGACACCAAAAAGGGAAAAGTTAGGAAGAGAGTGATGGCCATAAACGTAGAGTTGAGATAGAGCAAAAAGATGCTCAAGGAAAGATGAAAATAGAATGTAGAACACTAATCCCAAAGTAAAATAAAGAGAAAATAAAATGACACTTTTTTATAAAAAAAGGTAAAATTGTAGTAGTAATAATACTGGTTGAAAATAAAAATGTAATAATTAAAAAGGTAAAATCAAGTGAGGAAAAAAGAAAAAAAATTAGTTTCTTAATAAAAAGATGAAAGAAAAAAAATGTGCAGTAGTGAAGGTCATTCACTTCCTCTATTGTTCTGTTTGGCATGCCTGTTTCCCAGTTAGGACAGTATTGCAGTTCCCTGCGTTCCACTGCTCCTCAGTGTTGTAAGCCAGTCCTGATTTTTAAGCAGGCATTGTGTCTTAATTTCTTGTATTCCTTTATTTGTGATTACACAAGAGTCAATTTGTGATTCAGCCCCTGGGTGGCAGTGTTTCTGGATTGACCTTCGGGTCTATAGGTCCTCTCTAGCCTGTGCTTAAATCCTGCTTTCCCTGTGGCACTCAAGAGCGGTTTGTGGGAGTGGGCTGCCTCAGAGCTGGTTCTCCGAGGGTCACTCCCCGCTCTGATCCCCAGGTTCCAGAAAAACAACTTTCCCCTGCAGTCTCCTAGGGTGTCCCCAACTGGGTGATCCTATGTATTGGGGTTAGTAATCAGAAGCAAGGATCTGAAGAGGAAAAAGAAAAAAAAAAGAGCCAGCATAAGTGTGTGAACTCCAGAGCTGTACGCAAGTCTGTGCAGTATTTCCCGCCCCCTTGGGTGTAAGCAGCCAGCACACTTTTACAATTTTTAGGATGTCCTTTTGCGTCAGATCAAAATGGGTTGCTTTTTAGAGATCCCTTCTGTTCGCAGCTCTGAGGACCCCCTTCCACATTCACGGATCACGCTAGCCCCAACAGCCATGGATTTTTCTAGGTGCAGACTTCCCCAGTCCTCCAGCTCCCACAGTGTGTGCATTTCTCTCTCCAGCCGGAAGCAGAGACCTCACCTTATCCCAGGTGAAATCTGACCTTTCCGTGGTGGAGTGTAGAACTCCTCTGAGTCTGTGTGTTGGCACCAATTGGCGACCAGTGTTCTGGGGTTCGCAGCTGTTCAGTGGGTGCCGCAGTTGTAGATTTTCAGGCTTCCAATAACATCCACTTTCTCCTTCAAGATGGCGTGGTCTCCGCATCTGAGCTGGTGGCTCCAGGAGGGAATCCAGCAGCAGTGAGGGCTGCCTGGTCAGAGGAGCCCCGTCCAGTAGTCCCCCACCTTCTCCTGGAGTATAGCTGTCCCTTAACTCGCCAACAAACACTCCCCATGTGACCCTCAGCTGTTCTTTCTATCTGCTCCAGGACAAGGCTCGGGACACATCTGTCTATTCCACCGCCATTTTTTTCTCTCCTCCCCATGCCACGATATTTTGAATTTAATTTAAAAAATCATTTTGCAATGAATATTATAAAAATACATATATTACAATGCAGATGTTGTTGAATATTTTCAGTTGAAAATTATCACAAAACAATTATTTTAAAGCACCTATAGATGTTTATGGTGTACAAAGGGTTAAGGAAGCATCCAAGTTTTGATTTCTAATATGGTAAATATTAGCAGTTATATTCCTTGGAGTCCCCAATACATTTGAAAAATATAAAAAATTTGGAGACACAGACAAGACCAAAGAAACAAAACCCCTCTGAGATCTACTTCTTTATAATAAAACAACTCTTGGCTTTGAGAAACAAATGCAAGCGCAAAGTTATGTTTATCTGAAGCTATTACTCTTAAATATAGTCTCAAACATTTATAGTAACTATAATTTTTAAGCAAAGTAATTTTTGTTTCACAAGTATAACTGAGGGGTAGTTAATTGAAATTGTCTGTCACACCAGCATTCAGCAGACTCGTAGAACTCATGAATACACCTAATAAAGCACTTACAATCACACAATCTCTCAAAGTGGCAAAAATAAACATTTTTCCATAATCCAAAGTTATAACTTTGCATATAAAAATAAGAAGCAGAATCCTGAGGGGCAGCGGAGGGGGTGGCAGAGTCTCCTGTTGTCAGAGTGCAGAATATTATTGAATGTCAAAAATAAAGAATGGTGGGAAAGACAAAATGGCGGTCAAATAAGCAGATGTGTCCTGAGCCTTATCCAAGAGCAGATAGAATGAGCATCTAAATAGAATAACATCCACCTGGAATTGGTGAAGTAGACACAGCTGGTGAGACAATTTGCAGCCAGGAAGGGCAGAGGTCGCCTGGAAAATGGTAGGATGGGGGATCTGAGCTGGAGAGAGTTGCGAGACCTCTGAGCCAAGACTGTCAGAAGGAAGCCTCATGGCACCAAGTCCACCTCCCTTGGAAACAGGCATAACATCTAACTGTGGAAAAGTGGTCCACAGAGCTGCTGGCAGCAGGGGATTCTAGATCTAAGTACACAGCTGTGAGAGGCTAAGCCCAGAGGAGGTGGCCTGAAGAACTGCCCAAGCCACACGGTGCCTGGGGAAGAGAAAGTCACAGTGGCGCAGTTGTTTCCCCTCTTTTTGGTCTTTGCTTTTATTCGTTAAACCCAGTTCATAGGACCTTAATAATACAAACACTCACCTGTGGCTGATGTGCAGGTGGAGGTGCTGACTTCTGAGTGTGGAGAGAGGCTGTGGAGAAGAGCAGGTCAGGGAGAAGTGACTGGGAATTCAGCACTGGGACATTCCTGACACTCCAGACCTAAGCAGCCATTTTCTTCGGAAGAGTTAGCCCCTCCCAGCAGCCTTAAGACAACCAATAGAGCCACACCCAGATTTCACCGAGTGGTACAAAGGACACAAAAATTTCAATAGCCCCTAAGAGCCCTCAGGGACTGGGTTGAAAAGAGGCTGTGCAGTCCCAGAAAGCAATACAGCAACCTCCCTAAGTATAGGCCTGTCAGAAACAGCTGCTTGAAAGAATAAGATTGACAATGGGCAGACAGGCTAAGTGGGCAGATTGGTCCTGCCTGCTGGCAGTCAAGGCGGTGGAGATAGACACAAACAGGAGCGGTGGATCACTTGGAACTCAACATGGTGCTGA
This sequence comes from Ia io, assembly GCA_025583905.1. Taxonomy (NCBI): domain Eukaryota; kingdom Metazoa; phylum Chordata; class Mammalia; order Chiroptera; family Vespertilionidae; genus Ia; species Ia io. Next base: position 38,510,417 of record JAJQQW010000001.1, read on the forward strand.
CAGGAAACTGAGAAGTGGCAGACAGTACTGAAGAATGGGATCTTAAACCACCCCCCATGGAGCATTAAAACTCAGCTGAAACAAACAACACTTCACTTTTTAATTTTATTTTTTATCTTTTGTTTAATTTTTTTCCTTTATTTTCTTTGGGTTTTTTTTTGTATTTTTATTTTTAATTTTTTCATATCATTTTTTCTTTATTCTATTTTTATTTTTTATTGTTATTTTATCTCATTTTTATTTTTTAATTTTTAAAATTTTTTTCTTTCTCTCTCTTTTCTTCTTATCCACTCATCCTCTTTATACCTCCTCTATACTGAACCAAGGCCTCTCCATATTCATTCAATTCCTTAACCTTACTTTCTGTTTATAAACTCTGCCCATACAGATTCTGCCCCCACCCTCTTTTCTGGGTGTTTGTTGTTCCCCCCCCCCCCCTCTTTTTTTTTGGTTTATCTATTTGTTCTGTGATGTTTACTCCATATATATATGTATATGTATATGTATATGTGTATATATATATATATATATATATATATATATATATATATATATACACACTAGAGGCCCAGTGCACGAAATTCGTGCACGGAGTGGGGGTGTCCCTCAGCCTAGACTGTACCCTCTCCAATCTGGGACCCCTTGAGGGATGTCCGACTGCCCCTCTGGGATCGGGCCTAAATGGGCAGTTGGTTATCCCTCTCACAATCCAGGACTGCTGGCTCCCAACTGCTTGCCTGCCTGCTTTCCTGATTTCCCCTAACTGCTTCTGCCTGCCAGCCTGATCACCCCCTAACCACTCTGCTGCCAGCCTGATTGATGCCTAATTGCTCCCCTGCCAGCCTGTTTGCCCCCAATTTTCCTCCTCTGCTGGCCCCGTCACCCCTAACTGCCCTCCCCTTCAGGGTTGATCACCTCCAACTGCTCTCCCTTGCAGGCCGGGTGCCTCCCAACTGCCCTCCCCTGCTGGCCTGATCACCCACAACTGCCCTCCTCTGCTGGCCTGGTCACCCCTAACTGCCCTCCCCTGCAGGGTTGATAGCCTCCAACTGCCCTCCCTTACAGGCCTGGTCCCTCTCAACTGCCCTCCCTTGCAGGCCGGGTGCCTCCCAACTGCTCTCTCCTGCTGGCCATCTTGTGGTAGCCATCTTGTGTCCACATGGGGGCAGGATCTTTGACCACATGGGGGCAGATATATTGTGTGTTGGAGTGGTGGTCAATCTGCATATTACTCTTTTATTAGATAGGATAGAGGCCTGGTGCAGGAGTGGGGCCAGCTGGTTTGCCCTGAAGGGTGTCCCAGATAAGGATAGGGGTTCCCTTGGGGCATTGGTGAACCATGATCAAGGGGCCTGTGGTGGTTTGCAGGCCAGCCACGCTCCCTGGCGACCCAAGCGGAGGCACTGGTATCTGGAATTTATTTACCTTCTACAGTTGAAACTTAGTAACCTGGAGCGGAACCAAGCCTCCTGCATGCTCCACCAGCAGCCATTTCTGTTTGAGTTAATTCACCTTCTATAATTGAAACTTTGTAGCCTAAAGCAGAGGCCTGAGCCCGGCCAGGGTGTGCGGAAAGCTTTGCTTTCTCCGTTACCATGGGCAACCCTGGCCTGGTCTCTCCAGCTCAGTGGCTGCCGCCATTCTGTTTGAATTTGTTTACCTTCTATAATTGAAACTTTGTAGCTTGAGTGGAGGCTTAGGCCTGTCAAGGGCAGGCAGAAAGCTTGTTTCCCTCTGTTGCCTGGGAAACCTTGCTCTCAGTGGCTGTAGCCATCTTGGTTTGGTTTATTTGCATACTCGCCCTGATTGCCTGGTGGGCGTGGCTTGGGCTGGTGGGCATGGCTTGGGTGTAGCAGAGGTATGGTCAATTTGCATATTTGTCTATTATTAGGTAGGATATATATATATATATATATATATATATATATATATATATTTCCTTTTTCTTCCTTTTTCTTCTTTTTATTTTCTCCCTTGCCATTTTTTTTCTTTCCTTGATATCATTTTTGCTGTCTTTTATCTCTCCTAATTCTCTTTTCTCTGGCGGTCACTTCTATTGGGGTTATTGGTGTCATGAGTACATTTGTGTTTTGTTCTCTTTGTGCCCTGTCTTGTCAAGTTGTATTTGGTTCTGATTGGTCAACATTGTAGAGAGCAAGCCACAAAACCAGACACCCTGAAAGGAGACTCTGTCTACGAATGGGGCAATAACACTCAAGACCCAACTATACCAAGAGAACACACACATCCCAAGTAGGAGGCATCCCTAGATTGTCCAGCCCAGAATACCAGAGAGATTGCACCACTGGGTCCCACAGAACATTTACTATATAACAAACTCCAGAAATTTGGGTGGCAAAGTAGTTTGATCTAATATCCAGAAATAATCACAAAGGAACAGCAAAAATGTAAAGACAAAGAAACAAACCCCATTCCAAAGAAAAGGAGGAATCACCAGAAAAGGTAATAAATTAAATGGAGGCAATTAATTAATTAGTGTCCTTATAACCATTGCTCAGGGAAGGAATTCAGAGCAATGGTTATAAGGACACTGAAAAGGATGAAAGATAAATTCAACAACATGTGTAAGAATCAAGAGGAAATGAAGAAGATTCAAGAGGAAGAAAAGAAAAATGACATACTTACAATAAAGAATACAATGGAAAGTTTCAACAGTAGACTAGGAGAAGCTGAGAACCACATGAGTGAGTTAGAACACAAGGTAGAAAAAAACCAACCAAGCACAGCAGCAACTGGAAAGAAAACATGAAAAGCAGGAAGGAAGCCTAAGGGAGCTTTGGGACAACAGGAAACAAAACAACATCCACATAATAGGGGTTCAAGAAGGAGAGGATGTGGAACAAGGAATAGAAAACATGTTTGAAGAAATAATGACAGAAAACTTCCCTGAAGTTGGGAAGAAAAAAGCTACACAAGACCAAGAAGCACATAGAGTTACAAACAAGATGAATCCAAAAATATTGACACCAAGACATATCATAATTAAGTAGGCAAACAACAACAACACGTAATAATCTTAAAGGCTGCCACAGAGAGACAGAAAGTTACCTAGGGAGATCAAAGATGGCACCTGACAGGATGGCAGTCAGCAAGATAGTGTGAGTGAGTGAGAGAGCAAAAGGAGAGTGTGTGGATGTGTGAGGAGTGTGTATATTTGTAAGTGAGGGACAGTTATGTTCCACAGGTGTGTTAGGGACTGGCAGACCAGGCTCCCCTGGCCGGGCAGCCTCTACTACCACTGAAATCTATCCTGGGGAAGCCGGATCTGCCACAGAGACCATGCCAACTTGAAGGGGAGAGTGGCTGTGATGGGAAACCCAGCCTTACCTTCACCTGAGGAGACTTCAGATACCTTCCAGGACCCTGTACCCACATTGTCTAGGGACCAGCTGCCTCGGATATGAACCCAGAGACATCGAGACTTCAGCCTCCCCAGCCATGAGTGCCTAAAAAGTTTGTCCAGGGGGAGACAAGGTGATGGCTGAATAGACGGACTGGTCCTGTGCCTTCTCACAGAGCAGATAGAAGAAACAGCTGAATGGAATAAAATCCACCTGGAACTGGCAAATGAAACATAGATGGTGATGCAATCCATGGACAGAAAGGTCAGAGATTGCCTGGAGAGGGGTGGGATTGGGGATCTGGGCTGGAGGGAGAAACGCATACAGTGGGGACTAGAGTCTCAGAGGGAGACTGTGCTGTACCAAATCCATGGCCCTTGGGGTCAATGTAGCCCTCAAATGTGGAAGGGGACCCACAGGGCTGCTGGCAGCGAGGGACTTTAGATCTAAGCCCACAGCCATGGGGTACTGCACCCAGAAAGGCAGTCTGGAGTTATATACCAGCCACCCAGTGCCAGGGGAATAAAGAAGGTGTCGTTGTTGCTTTGTCTTTAAAACTTCCTTGCTTTTACTTGCCAAACCCAGTGCATGGGATCTTTCAATTAAAAACACTCACCAAGACTGTAGGGGAAGGTGTTTTTTGTGGAAACTGGGGAGCAGACTAGGGAAAGACAAGCAGGAAGCCAGCTCTGGAACAGTCTGTCCCTCCAATCCTTAACAGACTTTTTCTCCTGAAGATGAGGCTCCTCCTAGCAGCACAGCCACAGCCAGTCTTGAACATGGCAGGGAAAGGAAGATTCTAAATACCTCAAGAAGCCCTGGGGGCCTGGGTTGAGAGGCCATTTGGTCCCAGAAACTAATACAGAAACACCGCCACCTAGGGGCCATGTCAGAAATAGACGCTAATGTAAATACAACTGAAAGCAGGCAGAAAAATAAAGAGGACAGAAGGATCCTGCCTGCTTGAAACCAAGGTTGTGGCTTATGAGAGAGAGGAGTGGTGGATCGCTGGGAACTTCAACACTGTGCTGACTACCTAATAGGAAACTGAAACGTGCCAGGCAGAACAGTAAAGAGGGGTCTTAAACCAGCCCCCATGGGTCACTGAAGCTCTGCTGAAGTGAACTAACTTCACTACTTCATTTTTAAATTTTTTATCTTTTACTTAAGAAAATAAAATTTTTTCTCACTTTATTTTATTTATTATTATTATTTTACCACTTTTTAAGGTTTTATTTTTTATTTTATTTTTGGATTAGTGTTCTACATTCTATTTTTATTTTTTATCATTATTTTACTCTATCTCCATTTTTCCTTTATGCCAGCATTTTCTTCCTCACTTTTCCCCATTTTCATCCTGTTTCTCTTCCCCTATTCCTGCTTTAGCTTTTCTCTATCCTTCTTTTTACTTCCTATTAAAAATTGATCTTACTCATGTATCTAATTTCCTCTCCCCTGCTCCAAGTCCATGCACAATTCTCTTTTCTCTTCACTAGCCAAATATCTTTTCCTTTTTTTCCTTCTTTCTTGTTGTTCTTTGTTTGATTGTTTGTCAGTTTTTTTCTGGTTTTGTTTTTTTCTTTTATACTTCTGTTTTTCCTCTCCTCGCTTGTTCTCTTCCTCTACTAACAGCTTAATTCATTTCAATCACCAACTCAGGCCTATCTGCTCTATATTCTAATTTTTAAAAAATAGATGAATACATAAATAGATAGATTTTTTTAAAAGGAAAATTATATATATATATAAATTTTCATTTATATATATTTTAAAACTATTTTTTTTATTATTTTCTGATTTTTTTTAGTATTCTTTTTATTATACACTCATTCTCCTTCTACATCCTCTATACTTAATCATGGCCATTTCACCATTCATTCAATTCCTCGACCTTACCTTCTGGAAATAAGCTCTGCCTCTTCGGATTCAGCTTCTCTCCTTCTTTTCTGGGTGTTTGTTGTTTGCATTTTTTGGATTAGTTGTTGTGTTTTTGGAGTTTTCTCCCCATATACATATATTTTTCACCTTCTTTTTTCCTTTTTCTTTTTTGTTTTTCCTTTTCTCAATATCATTTTTTCACTCTTTTATCTCCCATAATTATATTTTCTCTGGTGGTCACCTTTATTTGGGGTTATTGGTATTGTGAATACATTCATGTTTGGTGCCCTCCCTCTGTGTTGTGTCTTGTGGATTTTCATTTTGTGCCCTTAAGTCAATGTGGTAGAGAGTGAGCCACATAACCAGACACCCTAGGAGGAGTGAAAATGGGGAAACCAAAAAACTGCCCCCATACAAAAGAAAAGGAAATCACCAGGAAAGGAAGTAAATGAAGTGGAGGCAAGAAATTTGTCAGAAAAAGAATTCAGAGCAATGGTTATAAGGATGCTGAAAAGGATGGAAGACAAATTCAACAACATGTGTAAGAACCAAGAGGAAATTAAGAACCAAGAAGAAATTAAGAATGACGTAGATGCAATAAAGAACACAATAAAAAGCATCAATAGTAGACTAGAAGAAGCTGAAGACCGCATCAGTGAGCTAGAAGACAAAGTAGGAAAAAATTCCCAAGCAGAGCAGCAACTAGAAAAAAAAAAAAAAAACTTAAAAAACAGGAGAGGCCTAAGGGAGCTTTTGGACAAGAAGAAACAAAACAACATTTCCATAATAGGGGTGCCAAAAGGAGAGGAAACTGAGCAAGGAAGAGAAAACATGTTTGAAGAAATAATAACAGAAAACTTCCCTGATATTGGCAAGAAAAAATTCACACAAGTCCAAGAAGCTCACAGAGTCCCAAACAAGATGAACCCAAAAAGACCGACACCAAGACACATTATAATTAAACTAGAGGCCCAGTGCATGAAATTCGTGCATGGGGGTGTGTGTCCCTCAGCCCAGCCTGCACCCTCTCCAATCTGGGACCCCTTGAGGGATGTTCGACTGCCCGTTTAGGCCCAATCCCATCAGGATCGGGCCTAAACGGGCAGTCAGACATCCTTCTCACAATCCAGGACTGCTGGATCCCAACTGCTTGCCTGATTGCCCCTAACCACTTCTGCCTGGCAGCCTGATCACGCCCTAACCACTCCCCTGCCAACCTGATTGCCACTAACTGCCCTCCCCTGCCAGCCTGGTTGACCCTAACTGTTTTCCCCTGCAGGCCTGGTCCTCCCAACTGCCCTTCCCTGTTGGCCCAGTAATCCCTAACTGCCCTCCTCTGCCAGCCTGGTTGCCCACAACTGCCCTCCCCTGCAGGCCTGGTCACCCCTAACTTCCCTCCCCTGCTGGCCTGGTTGCCCCCAACTGCCCTCCCCTGTAGGCATGGTCCCCCCCAACTGCCCTCCACTGCAGGCCTGGTCCTCCCCAACTACCCTCCCCTGCAGACCTGGTCCCCTCCAACTGCCCTCCTCTGCAGGCCTGTTCCCCCCCCCAACTGCCATCCCCTGCTGGCCTGGTCCCTTCCAACTGCCCTCCCTTGCTGGTTTGGTCACCCCCAACTGGCCTCCTCTGCCGGCCTGGTCACCCCCAACTGCCCTCCTCTGCTGGCCTGGTCACCCCTAACTGCCCTCCCCTGATGGCCTGATCACCCACAACTGCCCTCCACTGCAGGCCATCTTGTGGTGGCCATCTTGTGTCCACATGGGGGCAGCCATCTTTGACCACATGGGGGCAGCCATCTTGTGTGTTGGAGTGATGATCAATTTGCATATTACTCTTTTATTAGATATGATTGGCAACCACCAATGACAAAGTAAGAATCTTAAATGCTGCCACAGAAAGTTACCTACAAGGGATCTCCCATCACACTATCAACTGATTTTTCAACAGAAACACATCACGCCAGAAGTGAATGGAATGAAATATACAAAGTGATGCAAAACAAGGGACTGAATCCAAGAATACTATACCCAGCAAGGCTATCATTCAAAATTGAAGGTGAAATCATGAGCTCCACATGTAAAAAAGGACTAAGGGAGTTTATTACCACCAAACAGCAATGCAAGAAATGCTAAAGGGTCTGCTGTAAAAAGAAAAAATAGGAAGGGAAGAAGGAACACAGGCATAAAAAATAAAAATGGTGACAAACAAATACCAATCAATAATAACTATAAATTTAAATGGATTAAATGACCCAATCAAAAGACATAGGGTAGCTGAATAAATAAGAAAAGATGACCCATATATCTGCTGTCTACAGGAGACCCACCTCAGGACAAAAGACTCACAGAGACTGATACTGAAGAGATGGAAAAAAATTTTTCAGGCGAATGGAAATGAGAAGAAAGCTGGGGTAGCAATACTTATATCTGACAAATTAGACCACAAAGTGAAGACTATAACAAGACATAAGGAAGGCCACTTCATAATAGTAAAGGGAGCAATTCAACAAGAAGATATAACTCTGGTAAACATATATGCACCCAATACAGGAGCACCCAAATACATAAAAAAAACTTCTGGAAGATATCAAGGTAGAGATCGACAGCAATACAGTCATAGTAGGGGACTTCAATATCCCACTAACACGACTGGCTAAATCCTCTAAACAAAAAATCAGCAAAGAAACATCAATCCTAAATGACTCACTAGATCAGATGGGATTAAATGACATCTTCAGAACATTTCACCCCAAAGCCACAGAATATTCATTCTTCTCAAGTGCACATGGGTTATTTTCAAAGATAGACCACATATTAGGACACGGGCAAAGTCTCTTCAAATTCAAAAAGATAGAAATCATAACATCTCAGATCACAATGGCATAAATTTAGAAATCAACTACAATGAAAAAAATCAAACACTTGTAGGCTAAATAGGATGTCATTAAACAATGATTGGGTTACCAAAGAGATCAAAGAAGAAATAAAAAGCATCCTGGTAGCAAATGGCAGTGGAAACAAAACAATCCAAAATCTATGGGACACAGTGAAAGCAGCCCTGAGAGAAAAGTTCATAGCTCTACAGAACTACATCAAAAAACAAGAAAAACTGGTAATAAATTATCTAACTTTGCAACTTAAAGAATTCAAAAGAGAGCACCAAGAAAACCTCAGCATAAGCACAAGGAAGGAAATAATACATACCAGAGCAGAAATACATGACATAGAGACAAAAAAAAATACAAAAGATCAATAAAACCAAGAGCTGGTTCTTTGAAAGGATAAACATGATTGATGAACATCTAGCTTGATTCACCAAGAAACAAAGAGAGAGGACCCAAATAAACAAAATCAGAAATGAAAGCAGTGAAGTAACAACTGACCCCACAGACATACAGAGGATTGTAAAAAAAAATACTACAAACAACTCTACTCCAACAAACTGGACAACCTTGATGAAATGGACATATTCCTAGAAAAATACAAGATTCCAAAACTCAATCAGGAAGAATAAAAAAAACCTGAATACACTGATAACTACTGACGAAATTGAAACAGTAATCAAAAAACTTCCAGCAAACAAAGCCCTGAACTGGATGGCTTCACAGGGGAGTTTGACCAAACATTCAAAGAAGAACTAAAACCTACCCTTCTCAGACTATTTGAAAAATGGGAAAAAGCAGACTTCTTAGCTCTTTCTATGAAGCCAGCATTACCCTAATTCCAAAAGCAGATAAAGACACTACAAAGAAAGAGAATACAGGCCAATATCACTGAGGAACATAGATGCTAAAATCCTCAACAAAATTCTAGCAAATCAGACCAGCATTACTTTAGAAAGATCATACCCCATGAGCAAGTGGGATTTATTCCAGGGATGCAAAGCTGGTAAAATATCCTCAAATCAATAATGTGATACATCACATAAACAAATTGAGAGACAAAAATCACATAATCATATCAATCGATGCAGAAAAGGCATTTGACAAAATCCAACACCCTTTCCTGATAAAAACTCTCAGCAAAGTGGGAATAGAGGGATCATACCTCAACATAATAAAAGCCTTATATGACAAACCTACAGCCAACATCATCCCAATGGGTAAAAACAAAATCTATTTTCCCTAAGAACAGGAACAAGACAGGGATGCCCACTTTCACCACTTCTGTTCGACGTAGTACTGGAAGTGCTAGCCATAGCAATCAGACAAGAAGAAATAAAAGGCATACAAATTGGAAAAGAAGAAGTAAAATTGTCATTATTCACAGATGACATGATATTGTACATAGAAAGCCCTAAAGGCTCCATCAAGAATACTAGATTTAATAAATTAATTGGCAATGTAGCAGGATCCAAAATTAACACCCAAAAATCCATGGCTTTTTTTATACACCAATAATGAACTTACAGAAAGAGAAATTTTTTTTAAAAAATCACATTTACCATTGCACCACAAAAATTAAGATACCTAAGAATAAACTTAACTAAGGAGGTAAAAGACCTGTACTCAGAAAAATACAGGACATTGAAAAAAGAGATAGAGGAAGACATAAACAAATGGAAGAATATACAGTGTTCATGAATTGGTAGAATCAACATCATTAAAATGTCCATATTACCTAAAGCAATCTATAGATTTAATGCAATCCCCCTTAAAATATCAATGGCATATTTCACAGACCTAGAACAAACTCTCCAAAAACTTATATGGAATAAATTAAAAATAGACCCCAATAGCCACAGCAATCCTGAGAAAGAACAAAGTTGGAAAGATCGCAATACCAGATATCAAGGCATATTACAAAGCCATTGTTCTCAAAACTGCCTGGTACTGGTACAAAAACAGACATATAGACCAATGGAACAGAGCAGAGAACCCAGAAATTTACCCAAGCCACTATGATCAATTAATATTTGTCAAAGGAGGCAAGAGCATACAATGGAGTCAAGACAGTCTCTTCAATAAATGGTGTTGGGAAAATTGGACAAATACATGCAAAAAAATGAAACTACACCACCAACTTACACCAAACACAAAAATAAACTCAAAATGGATAAAGGACTTAAACATAACCTGGGAAATCATAAAAATCTTAGAAGAAGCCATAGGCACCAAAATACCAGACATTTGTCTTAGCAATATCTTTACTGATACAGCACTTAGGGCAATGGAAACTAAAAAGAAAATAAACAAATGGGACTGCATCAAAAGAAAAAGCTTCTGCCCAGCAAAAGAAACCATCAAAAAAACAAGAAAGCCCACTGCATGGGAGAACATATTTGCCAATGTTATCACCGATAGGGTTTAATCTCCAACATTTACAGGGAACTCATACAACTTAACAAAAGGAAGATAAACATCCCAATCAAAAAATGGGCAATGAACCTAAACAGATACTTTTCGAAAGAAGACAGAAGGAAGGCCAAGAGACATATGAAAACATGCTCAAAGTCACTAATCATCTGAGAGATGCAAATCAAAACGACAATGAGTTACCGTCTCACACCTGTCAGAATGGCAATCAACAACAAATCAACAAATGACAAATGCTGGCGAGGATGCAGAGGAAAAGGAACACTAGTGCACTGCTGATGGGAATGCAAACTGGTGAAGCCACTGTGGGGAACAGTATGGAGTTTCCTCAAAAATCTAAAAATGGAACTCCCATTTGACCCAGTGATCCCACTTCTAGGGATATATCCCAAGAAACTAGAAACACCAGTCAGAAAGGATATATGCACCCCTATGTTCATAGCAGCACAATTTACAATAGCTAAGATTTGGAAACAGCCTAAGTGCCCATCAGCAGATGAGTGGATTAAAAAACTGTGATACATCTACACAATGGAATACTACACTGTAGTAAAGAAGAAGGAATTCTTACCATTTGCAACAGTATGGATGAAACTGGAGACCATTATGCTAAGCGAAATAAGCCACTCAGAGAAAGATAAATATCACATGATCTCAATCATTTATGGAATATAATGAACAACATAAACTGATGAACAAAAACAGATCCAGAGACAGAGAAGCATCAATCAGACTGTCAAACCTCAGAGGGAAGTTAGGGGAGGGTGGGGGTAGGGGGGAGAGATCAACCAAAGGACTTGTATGCATGCATATAAGCCTAACCAATTGACACAGACAACAAGGGTTGAGGGCATGAGTCGGGGGTTGGGGGGCAATGTGGGGATAAGGACACATATGTAATACCTTAATCAATAAAGAAATTTTAAAAAACACTATTAGAAATAATAGATAATTTCAGTAAAATTTCAGGATACAAAATAAACATAAAAAAATCAATGGCATTTTTATACACCACTAATTAATTATGTAAAGAGAAATTAAGAAATTCCCATTTACAGTTTCATCAAAAATAATAAAATACCTGAAATAATTTAACCAAGGAGGCAAAAGATGAAAACTAATGAAAGTAATTGAAGATGACACAAATGAATAGAAAAATATTCAATGTTCCTGGATAAGAAGAATTAATATGGTTAAAATTACCTACTACCTAAAGTAATCTACAGCTTTAATGCAATCACTATTAAATACCAATGACATTTTTCATAAACTAGAACAAAAAATCCTAAAATGTATTACCACAAAATACCCTGAATAGCCAAAGCAATCTTGAGAAAGAGAACAAAGCTGGAGGGATCACACTTCCCAATATATCAAACTATACAAAGCGATACTGTTTTCATTTCAAAAATAGACACATAGATCAATGGAACATCATAGAAAGCCTATAAATAAACTCACATTAATTTATGACAAAGGAAGCAGGAATAAACAGTGGGGAAATGGCAGTCTATTTAATAAATGGTAATAGAAAAACTAGGCAGATACATGCAAAAAAAATGAAGCTGGAGCACTTTTTTACACCCTACTAAAAATAAACATAAAATGGATTAAAGATTTAAATGTTAGACTTGAAACTATAAGGAAACATAGGCAGTGAACACTGTGACATTGGTCTTAGCAATATATTTTTGCATATGTCTCCTCAGGCAAGATTAACAAAAGCAAAAATAAATGAATGGCACTACATCAAACTAAAACCATTTTTTTCACAGTAAAGGAAACCATCAACAAAACAAAAAGATGCCCTAACTGGTTTGGCTCAGTGGATAGAACATTGACCTGCAGACTAAAGAGTCCTGGGTTCGATTCTGGTCAAGGGCACATACCTTGGTTGCAGGCTCGATCCTCGACCCTTGTCGGGGTGCGTGAAGGAGGCAACCAATTGATGTGTCTCTCTCACATCAACGTTTCTCTCTCTCTTCTCTCCCTCTCCCTTCCACTCTCTCTAAAAATCAATGGAAAAATATCCTCAGGTGAGGATTAACTAAAAAATAAAATATTTTTTAAAAAGACAACATACTGAATGAGAAAAGATATTCACAAATAATATATCCCATAGGGTAATATCCAAAATATATAAAGAAATCATATCACTCAACATCAAGAAAAAATCCAATTAAAAATGGGCAGAGGACATGAATAGACATTTCTCCAGAGAAGACATACACATGGCCAAGAGACATATAAAAATTGCTCAACATAACTAATCATCAGGGAAATGCATATCAAAGCCACACATGTATGTGGAGAGCGGCTACAGTGTTTGGACAAGTTCAAGCCTCAGACTAATGAGAGGGCACAGTCCTCTCATGGCAAAGTCACGTGCAAGTCCCAGCTTGGAGGGCAAAGCCCTCCCAGCACAATTATAGCCGAAAGCTATAGTTGTAAGCTTGAACCTATGGTCCAAACACGTGATCCCACGTGCCTGAGTGACGAGGGCTTGATGGAGTTCAGTTGCATGTAATTGAGTAGATTCAAAACTCACGAGAACTTTGTAACCACGCCCTTACTTTGCCTCATGGAAACTGGCTATAAAATAGACAGCTTACAGGCTGTGGCACTGTCTCTCCATCAGAGAGGGCAGCGTCCCACCCAGACCCAGCTTTCTTCTCTTGTCTGTCTTTTCTAATTCCTTCACCGCCCCCACTCAGGTTCACCCGTGGCCATGCTGGTACGAATGGCTATTATCAAAAATTTAACAAAGTGTTGGTAAGAAGGTGTAGAAAAGGAAACCCTCATGTAGAGTTGGTGGGATTGTAAACTGGTGCAGCAACTATGAAAAACAGTATGAAATTTCCTCCAAAAAAATTAAAATAGAACTACCATATGACCCAATGATTCAACTTCTGGGTATTTATCCAAGAGAAATGAAAACACTAATTCAAAAGGATATATGCACTCTGATGTTCAATGCAGCATTATTTAAAAGAGGCAAGATATAGAGGCAACATAGGTGTCCATCAATAGATGGATGAATAAATAATGGAATATTACTTCACCATAAAAATGAAATTTTGAGTGAAGTCTCCACGATGCCTGATGGGGCTGTTGGGAACCAGAGACCTGTAGTCAGCAGGGGACTACTCTACTGCCACAGCCCTCTCTGCAGCCTCATGGCAGCCATCGGAGTTCACCTGGGCTGCACATCAGCCTGCGTGGCTGTCTATAAGGATGGCTGGGCTGATGTGGTCCCAAATGATGCAGGTGACAGAGTTACTCCAGCTGTTGTTGCTTAGTCAGAAAATGAAGAGGTTGTTGGGTTGGCAGCAAAACAAAGTAGAATAAAAACTATTTCACTTTTCGTTTGTTGATTTGTTGACGATAGCCATTCTGACAGGTGTGAGATGGTACCTCATTGTTGTTTTGATTTGCATCTCTCAGATGACTAGTGATTTTGAGCATGTTTTCATATGTCTCTTGGCCTTCTGTATGTCCTCTTTTGAAAAGCCTCTATTTAGGTCCTTTGCCCATTTTTTGATTGGATTGTTTATCTTCCTTTTGTTAAGTTGTATGAGTTCCATGTAAATTTTGAAGATTAAACCCTTATCAGAAATAACATTGGAAAATATGTTCTGCCATTCAGTGGGCTTTCTTGTTTTGTTGATGGTTTATTTTGCTGTGCCAGAAGCTTTTTATTTTTATGTACTCCCATTTGTTTATTTTCTCCTTAGTTTCCATTGCCCTAAGAGCTGTATCGGTAAAGATATTGCTACAACATATGTCTGATATTTTGCTGCTTATGGCTTCTTCTAGGATTTTTATAGTTTCCCATCTTTCATTTAAGTTCTTTGACCATTTTGAGTTTATTTTTGCGTATGGTGTAAATTGGTGATCTAGTTTCATTTTTTTGCATGTATCTGACCAATTTTCCCAGCACCATTTATTGAAGAGACTGTCTTGATTCCATTGTATGCCCTTGCCTCCTTTGTCAAATATTAATTGAGCATAATGTTTTGGGTTGATTTCTGGGTTGTCTGTTCTGTTCTATTGGTCTATATATCTGTTCTTGTGCCAGTACTAGGCTGGCGAGGATGTAGAGAAAAAGGAACCTCGTGCACTGCTGATGGGAATGCAGACTGGTGCAGCCACTGTGGAAAACAGTATGAAGTTTCCTCAAAAATTTAAAAATGGAACTCCCATTTGACCCAGTGATCCCACTTCTAGGAATATACCCCAAGAAATCAGAAACACCAATCAGAAATGATATATGCACCCCTATGTTCATAGCAGCACAATTTACAATAGCTAAGATTTGGAAACAGCCTGAGAACCCATCAGCAGATGAGTAGATTAAAAATGGTGGTACATCTACACAATGGAATACTAAGCTGCTCAAAAAAGAAGGAACTCTTACCCTTTGCAACAGCATGGATGGACATTGAGAGTATTATGCTAAGCGAAATAAGCCTGTCGGAGAAAGATAAATATCACATGATGTCACTCATTTGTGGAATATAATGGACAACATAAACTGATGACCAAAAATAGATTCAC
This sequence comes from Ia io, assembly GCA_025583905.1. Classification (NCBI taxonomy): domain Eukaryota; kingdom Metazoa; phylum Chordata; class Mammalia; order Chiroptera; family Vespertilionidae; genus Ia; species Ia io. The sequence continues at coordinate 38,525,528 of JAJQQW010000001.1, forward strand.
AGACAGAGAAGCATCGAACAGACTTTCAAACCTCAAAGGGAAGGCAGGGGAGGGTGCAGGGGGATGAGGAGTAAGAGATCCATCAATGGGCTTGTATGCATGCATATAAGCATAACCAAAGGACACAGACAGTAGGGGGGTGAGGGCATATGCTGGAGGGTGGTAATGGCCAGGGAGAGGTCAATGTGGGAAAAAGGAGACATATGTAATACTTTAATCAATAAAGAATTTAGAAAAATGGTTAAGGGGGGATAAATATTTCAAATACAGTAATTAAAGTAAAGCAAATCCTTGGCAGAAGCCAGAAATTTGGTCCTTGGACCTGGTTTCTCAATAATTAGCCCTGAGAGGGAAGAATCCCTTGGCTCCTGGACATAAACTGAAAGTACCCAGAGCTTCCCCACACCTTCAGATTTGTGCCTTGCTACCCAGTAGCTTTCTTTAGTTTGCCTTCCTTCCCAGTCCACTATGGCCAGTTTCAATAGCAGTGCAGGCATTCGGTGGTCCAGACAAGAGATGTGAACTCTTCTCTCCATAGGCAAGGCAGAATACATTCAAGGCCTCCAGACTGTGCATCATAATTCAGATGTCTATCAGGCTGTGTCTAAGTGAATGAAGCAGGAAGGCTTCCACCGCACTGAACTTCAGTGCCGCTCCAAATTTAAAGTTCTGAAGGCATTATATTTAAAGGCATATGTTGCCCATGCCACAAGTATGGGTGACCCACCACACTGTCCATTTTATGAGACCTTGGATCAGCTTCTCCGAAATCAGCTAGTGACTGACCCAGATAACTTAATGGAGGATACTGCTTGGGCCAACCACTACGCTCAGAATTTAATGGCCTCTGATATCCCAGGGGAAGAGGGAACTGGCATTCTGAAAGCAAACAGGACTCAGGGAGCAGATCATCAGCCTATCTCAAAAACAGTTAAGGAATCAGATGAGAATTGTCAACTGAGAATCACTGACCAGATGGGAGAAACCAGTGACCTTGAGAACTCCTGGGATGAATCCTCAGGTGCAGAGTGCTCTCAAGGGACCCTCAGCTACAGCAGTTCCCACCACATTTTCAGAGGTGCAGTTGCTCCCTATCAGAGCGGCCCCATGACCAGACTGGGTGTGTCTGGTGAGCCCAGCCCCTGCACCAGCACCAGCCGAAACACTCCTGGGGTGGCCTTCACACAGCAGCCTCCAATCTCCTCTGGAGCTCCTTTTTCTGGTGGGGATAGGCCTTTGACCAGTGAGCTCCCTCCAAGGTGGGCAAGACAAGGAAAGCGGTCAGTCACCAGGACTATTGCAACTGAATTGGCAGAAAACAGGAGGTTGGCATGAGAACTTTCAAAACGTGAGGAAGAAAAATTAGACAGGCTGATTGCTATTGGTGAGGAGGCCAGTGCTCAGCAAGACACTGCCAATGAGCTCCGCAGGGATGCTCTGATCGCATTGAGATGCTTGGCAATAGCAGTGGAAGAGGCAACCGGTGCTTTTTAGCTAGGGCTTGAAAAATTGCTTCAGAGGTTAATTTCTAACACCAAAAGTTAGGAACTGATGATATCCTAAACCGGTAGAAATCCAGATCCAATTCTTGCCTTTTGGTAACCTAGATCTTTTTCCACATCCTCGGAGAAAAGAATGGATGATCCATAAATATGCAGAAGAGCAGAAATAAATTTGCTAGTTGCTTTTTCCAAAATTCTTCACTAATTGAAAGACTTCAGATATGTGAGAGGTGGCCTAATGGAAAACAGATGGAGCCAACTCCAGAGCTAGCTAGCCCTGGCTTTGCCACTGATGCAAGGCAATTAAGTTTACCTCTCTGCACCAGTTTCCTCATCAGTAAAATGGGAGCTAGATAACAATTCCTAACATGCCTACCTCACAAGGATGTTGTGAGGATCAAATGGCTAATAGACATGAAAAGGTTTAAAAGCACTATATACACATGTAAGTTATTAATGTATATGACCTTGACTGAGGTAAGGCAAGGGTGTGGCACATTAGTTGACAAGATATAGAATTATGGTTGTATACCATGATAACTTCATTGCTTGAATATTTGTTTAACTTGATTGCTTTCTGAAGTTTAAAGTCTTCATTTCTTTTAAATGCTTCTGTAGCTTGACTACTGTAGACACAACATCTATTTGTACCTTTTTTTCATTTTCACTGCTGTTTCTATAATATACCTACTAGTAAGCACTCAATAGTCAAACCATCTTTCCCTCCATTTTAATAGTTCTTAATCTTTATAGGATATAATTCAGAACTGACAGGGAGCCACAATAATGTGTTAAGTTTCATATTGACAATCTGATATAATGAGATATTGGCTGTTTATAAAATATTAAATGTAAATAAATTATTTGCATTCCATATTATTTGGGTCCTTTACATGAATAATTACATATCTTTACGTTTGGATTACTATTTGAATATCTTGGAAAGATTTGGGATAATGTCAGTTTCCCAGGTGCTTTTTAGCTAATTTCATTTTTTTTGTTAGCCTTGTTTCTGTGTTGTGTGTTACAGAAGGCAAGCCCTAGAAAACTTTCCTTCTAGGGAACTTTCCAAAGTCACTGTTTCTCACATGGTGTAGATGAAAGATCACCTAGTTAGTGGCAGGTGGTGGAAAAGAACAGCTTTGGAAAGAGTTGAGGGTGGTATGAATAAAGACTGCCTGCAAGAGATAACTCCTTTTAAGCACAGGTTCTCAACAAATACATTCTGTTTCCCCCCAAAAAAAACACCCTTTGAGATATAGAAAGATGTTGGCCATATTTCCAATTTAAAAAGTTTTTTCTTCAATCTGGAGGCTGGAAAAAAAGTCTGAGGATGTTGGAAGAAGTTTTATATTTTGCAGGCTTGGGTGCATAATACAGGAAATACAAATAGGTGAAGAAACAGTCAAAACAACAGTGGAAACACACCTAGAACCATGAATAGATGGCAAGCAAGTGATCTGCTCTGTTGAGTGGGTAATGGATGAAGGAGGCAGCTGCTGTGGTAGCATACACTGGAATCTAGTTAGAACTCCTGGGTTCTAATTACATTGGCAAATCATTTGAATTGTTTTAGGCTAATAAATGGAGGGATATATGTTAGTTATAACTAGATTTTGGAAAAACGGGGAAGTACTTGGTGAAGAATTAGGCCTGTACTATATTAATCTATTAATGGTGGCAAAATACATAGGCAATGATTTATTTGAGATAAAGGAAGTGCTAAAGTATAGAAGTGGAGTTAAATTTTGAAGGTAGTATTGTGAAAAGCTAATGGGTAATGTAACCTTAATGTGGGAATAAAACTAAAGGGAAATATCTTAAAGAAGTGAACAGAACAGAAATAGGCAAAATATTATAAAGAGGAAGGAAGCCGAAACCGGTTTGGCTCAGTGGATAGAGCGTCAGCCTGCGGACTGAAGGGTCCCAGGTTCGATTCCGGTCAAGGGCATGTACCTTGGTTGCGGGCACATCCCCAGTAGGGGGTGTGCAGGAGGCAGCTGATCGATGTTTCTCTCTCACCGATGTTTCTGACTCTCTATCCCTCTCTCTTCCTCTCTGTAAAAAAATCAATAAAATATATTAAAAAAAAAAAGAGGAAGGAAGTTGTAATAAAGGGACATTGTATGAAAGAAAACAAGCCCAGAAATCCTGAATAAGCTCCAGGCCAAACCATTACTACCTGTCCATCCTTAAGTGGGTCATTTTACCATTCTATATCTTAGTATCCTCACCTATAAAGAAACTAATAACTATCCTACCTACCGCACAGGACTATTGTGAGGGTCAAAGAAACAGATGAATGTAAAAATGCTTTCATACATGGAAAGCACTATACTGTGACAGTAGTGGGAAAGAAGACCCTGTAGCACATTAGTGCTGGTATGTGCTAGGTCCAAGGGCCTGCTGACCAAGCAAGAGACATGTAAGGAAGGAGGAGGAAGAGAAAATGGCATTTCTGGTAAAAGTTGTGATACTATGGTAAGCTTAACATTCTGCCTCCTTAAGACTATGATGTAAATGAGGTGCTGTATATACCAACCTCCACCACCCTTTGTTTTTCTGTTACATAATTAATCCTGGTGTGGACAAATAAAGTTTTTACTTGTATGTTAAAAAAGTGAAATTTTGTCATTTCCAAATGGGTTACCTAGAAAATATTTTAAGTGAAATAAGTCAGAGTAAGACAAATACCATATTATTTTACTTATATGTCTAACATAAAAGCAAACAAAAAACTAACAAAACAAAACATAAACAGACTCAGACACAGAGAATAAACTGATGGTTGCCAGAGGGGAGGGGGATAGACAGATGGGTGAATGATAAATGGGAATAAGTGGTATAAATATCCAGTTATAAATTAAATAAGTCTGGGGAGTGTAATGTAGAGCATAGGAAAAATAGTCACTAATGTTGTAATACCTTTGTATGGTGACAGATGGTTATTTTCCCTATTGTAGATGATCACATTATAAGGTATATAAATATCGATCACTAGAATATATACCTGAAACAAATATAGTATTGTATGTCAACTATATTTTAATAAAAACAAAACCCAAACTATCCTTTTCCTTAATATAAAATAGCATGCTTTAGTAAGGAATAAAGGAAAAAAATTAAATGAAGCAAGTAATAAAAATTGGAAAAAAAAAGATCTAGACTCATGAATTTAAGAATTAATTTAATTTGGTATCAGTCCAAGATTTTAAGCTACCTAAACACCTTTAAAATTTTCTTTAAGCTAATAAATATACAGTGAAACAAATATTATTGAAATAAAATTTATCAGAATAATAACTCAATTTAGTTAAATATCAATTTATAATTTTTATAATCGTAAACATTAAGTAGAAGTAATGCTACCTTAATTGATCATTACTGATAAGTTGAATCAAATGTATGACTAAAAATAAAAAAGAAATGTATGCTTGTATTACACTTGTCACTGATAAAGCACAGAAGGCAGGGCTACCTTTTTTTAAATTTCTTTATTGATTAAGGTATCACATATTTGTCCTCATCCCCCCATTTCCATCCCAAACCCCTCACCACGCATGCCTCCACCCCCCTGTTGTCCGTGACCACTGGTTAGGCTTATATGCATGCATACAAGTCCTTTGGTTGATCTCTCCTCCTTACCCCCACCTTCCCCTACCTTCCCTCTGAGGTTTGACAGTCTGATCGATGCTTCCCTGTCTCCAGGTCTGTTTTTGTTCATCAGTTTATGTTGTTCATTATTTCCCCTAGATGAGTGAGATCATGTGATACAAGAAATACACTTATAAGAACCGAAAATGAGACAAGCAATAATGGTTATGCTGAGAGGCAAATGAATCAGTCTGTAGTGAGCTTCTTTCTGGGCCAATAGTTCTTTTGAGTCCCAATTTCAATGTCAAATAGTTCCTTATGTGTACATGTCAGCAATGATATTACAGTTCTGGATGGTGGACAAATGGTGGTAATGCAGGTCCGACCCTCTCTGGTTTGGTCCTGGGAAACCTGCCGTGATGCACAGCTGCTGACTGCTAGTATGGCAAGGCGTCGTCAGCGTCTTCCATCTCTGGACTGTTTCACTTCTGTCTTCATGGCTGGAGCAGTCCTGTCAATTCCTCTCTGTTGCAGGAATCCACTTGGTCTTGGAGTTGTTTTCTGAAAATATACAAACATATTCTCGACCAAAAGTTAATAAAGGAATCTTTTCTATAAATTTGACTTGGATCCTTTTTCATTTTTTGCCCAAACGATTTTCCTTTGGCTTGTTTTGACACCTTGTGTGTTTTTCATGGGTGTCTTGCTGTTAGCATTACAAATGAAAGTTAATTTTCTAAAGTGAAAATTTTCTAGATGTAATTTACTTACAGGATATTTTTCCTTACATGATATTCTTCTACTATCCCCCCTTTTTTATTTAAATATTAGGAGGCTTTTGGAAATTTTATAATGTAGCCTTGATAGCTTTTAAATTTTAATTTTTTGCACTAAAATATGACTGCTTTAGGTTCATTACATGCTATGCAATTTTACCATGAGATGAACTACCAATAAAAATTTTATTTAACACTTTAGAAACAGCTTTTTGTCCAGTACAATTAATTTTTCTAGAATATTTGCTTATTTCAATGAGCCAATTTAAATTAGTCTGAAAACTTGACTACTATTTTACTGTCAAATTTAATACTCTAACAACAATCTTATTTTACCGTGTAAATATTAGTGGAAAGGATTATTTGCCTTTTTGAGTAGGCCCTGAGCATTCCTGGTGCTAGGCTGGATTTAGATATCAAAAACCCACTTCCCCACACCATGGGTACAAGACAACTCAAACAAGTTTTGTTGCAGTGAGAGGGCAGCTGCTGTCGGCCAAGTCTCTGTCTGTTACCTGGGTCCCAATTTGAGCTGGGCATGGGAAGCGAAGCAGCCATTGGGGCAGGAGACCTCCCTCAGAAGGGGTGAGGGTTCAGGTCCCTGCAAAGTTAGGGGGGTGAGGGTCTGTGCTCCACCTCTGTTGACCCCCAAGTTCTCTCCTGATGGTCCCTCTGCAACTGTGCCTGTCTTAGGTTGTTCCTTTTCTGAGGAATCTTACCCGTCTCTGGCTAACCAACCATCCTCCAAGGCCAAGCAGGGTGATGTGATGTTCAGTTCTGTCTCCTTGGTAGCCTATGCCCCCACGGCCTCCATGCCCAGCACCTGCCTTGGGATCCCCTCACTTGCTGGTGGGGCCCCGGCACTAATCACATATCTTGGGGAACCCAGGTTTCTTCTCCAGGGAGGGCCCAGCTCACCCCACTGGGCAAGAGACAGATCCATGGTATCAGCCACTACAAGGCTTCAACCTCGGCATGAGCAGAAAGCTCAGGCAACAGCTGTGGGCAATTGGATTGTTGAGAAGAGGGTCCCTCTTGGCCAAAAGGGAAAGAGGGGCCAATATAGAATGCTCAGGTGCCTTCCCAAGGGGCCCTCTACACAGTGGAAGGGATTAAATCCTTTCATGTCCTTTTTAAATTGCTGCCAGACATTCAAAGAATTAGTTTGTAAGTTTGGGATAATTGTGCATTATGCTGTTGTAATTCTAAAATATCAAGAGATGTATTACCTTTTTCTCCAAGCACCAAAAAGATGATTTTTTTATTGATTCCCAAGGGTGCGAGGTACTATTATAGGTAATGGGGGTAACACAAATCTGGGAAAAATTATAATGACATTGTAGAATAATATCATGTAAGGACATTCTTTGCTCTAGGCCAGTGATGGGCAACCTTTTGAGCTTGGTGTGTCAAACTTTGCCAAAAAACTGAGCATAACTCGGGTAGTGTGTCACTTTGAGAAAAAAACTAACTCCAAGACTCTAGTCGCAAATGTTTCATCCTCAGGAGCAGCAAATGTTTCATCCTCGGCATGCAGCCGCGTGTCATCAGAAATGGCTACACGTGTCAGTGCTGACACGCGTGTCATAGGTTCGCCATCACTGCTCTAGGCCATGGCAATTCCATTTCAAACCGGCTGTCAATTTATTTTTGTATAGACAAGGTCTTAGTTGCATTTTCTGCACCTCTCCCAGGAGCAAGCAGTGATAGTCCCTTCCTTTGGTGTCCACACAAGCCAGAAACCTCTCTTTAATTTACACACAAAGGAGCAGTGGTTTGATTTTGTGTCATACAAAAGGTAAGCTGGGTGGCGACCCCTGTGTAATTATACTTCCTTGCCCCACCCATGGTCCTCCTGGATGACCAAGGTGTTTGGTATTATTGGTGACTACATTAGGCGGGGATCAGCCCACGTAAGGGCTCTTACCCATGAAGGGTCAGGAACATAAGTCCAAAATACTTCCCCATTTGCCCCAGGTAATATTACCATACAGCTGATGACTGCTAGCATGGCAAGAAAGACGTTCTCAGGCGTTCTTGGGGTTCTGGTTACCTCACAATTTCTTTTTATTTTATTTTATTTTATTTATTATTATTATTATTATTATTATTATTATTTTACATATGTGTCCTTAGGGCTACTTTTATAAAATAAAAATTATTCAATTACTCTTATTTGAGAAAGTTTTACCAAATCATAAAATCTTATATTTTTATAACATTTCTGAGTTGATTTCTTCAAGAATACTTTTTTTCTGGCACATTGAATGTCTTAAAGATTTAATTTCTTTTATTTCTTGGAACTTTAGGAGTATTAAATTTATATAAATGTCTACTTATCTCTAAATCCAAACAAAGTAGAACTCTTTTAATTTAAGAAATTTTATAATCTAATTTATTACTATCATATAAAAATAGAATGACTTCACATGCACACAATGAAAGTTAGTTTCATAAATGGTTGATAAGTTATTTCCCATTATTGACATACAGGGAAGAGTACAGATTTTAGACCCAAAAAACCTGAGTTCATATCAAAGTTCAAATACTTATCAATACTGTGACCTTTGGCAAGAGATTCAATCTGTTTGAATCTGTTTCCTCATTTGTAAAATGGGATAATTGTATCTAATGAGATTTGCTTGAAGAGTAAAGTAAGACAATATAACAATGTGTCTGTACCATGGTAAATTCTCAATATATGGCAGCTCCCATTTTATTGTTGTTGTTTAAACATCAATGCAGGTTACCCCACCTAAAAACCTAGCCTTCCATTGCTGGACCTTCAGAACTCCACTTTAGACACTCCACCCACATGGATGTACCCTGAATTTTATAATGGATTAATTTCAGAGAAAATAAACTTTAATATTATACTATGACCATAACCTCCTATTTTACCAGTTCTTTATGCTGTTACTGTCTTAAAACCTGTATGTGTGTGTGTGTGTGTGTGTGTGTGTGTGTGTGTGTGTGTATAGTTTTATTGTTGACAGTTACAGATGTCTCCCATTCCCCACCCCCACCCCTTTACCCACTTCTGCCCAGCCCCTACCCCACCCACCTCCAGGTCTTCACCACCTTATTGCTCGTGTCCATGAACTATGTATATAAGCATATAACTTCTTTGGGAAACATGGGTTTTTTTGCAATTATAAGCACAATCTTGATTTCTCTGTTTCACCAAGCTATCTTCTGCTCCATGATTTTGTGTATGAACTATTCTTTCTCAATTCTCTTGTATATACTTTCCTTCCTTCTATATACGTATTTTCTCAGAATTTATCCACCCTATCACCCAAATTCAAGCCTATGACTCATTTGCAATTATTCTTGTTGTCACTTTCCATATATAAAACTGCTACATTCACAGGAAAAATATTTCTCAAAAGTATTATTTTCTCTTCATTACTACATGTATCATTTTCAGACCTTCTTATCTGCTTCTTGTCTTTTCCCTTTCCAATGCAAATATAACCATATTGTTCTCCAAAATTAAAACTCTTAACTGACTTTCCATCACTTGGACAATTCTTATTTAAACGTGGACCTCTGGACCACTACAGGCATTCTCATGGTTCCTGGAAATCTTTTTTTTTTAAATTATTTTATTGTTGAAAGTATTACAAACGGCCCTTTTTTCCCATTGACCCTTTAAAGCCTGCCCCCAGCCCTTACCACAGGCCATCACCACATTATTGTCTGTATCCATGAGTTATGCATATATACATATAAGTTATTTGGTTAATCTCTTCCCAACCACCCATCCACCCCTATCTTCCCTCTGAGATTTGACAGTCTGTTCCATGCTTCTGTGCCTCTGGATCTATTTTGTTCATCAGTTTATTTTGCTCTTTAGATTACACATATGAATGAGATAATGTGATACTTGTCTTTTTCTGACTGGCTTATTTCACATAGCGTAATATTCTCCAGGTCTCTCCATGCTGTCTCAAAGGGTAAGAGATCTTTTTTTTTACTGCTGCATAGTATTCCATGGTGTAAATGTAGCACAGTTTTTTATATATATTAAATATATATATTCTTCTTAATATATATATATTCTTTAATATATATGTGTGTGTGTGTGTGTATATATATATATATATATATATATATATATATATTCTTCTTTGAATGTTTGGTAAAACTCCCCTGTGAAGCGTCTGGGAATTTATATATATATATATATATATATATATAGAGAGAGAGAGAGAGAGAGAGAGAGAGAGAGAGAGAGATTTTACAGAGAGGAAGGGAGAGGGATAGAGAGTTAGAAACGTTGATGAGAAACATCAATCAATCAACTGCCTCCTGCATGCCCCCTACTGGGGATCCAGCCCACAACAAAGGTACATGCTCTTAACTGGAATCGAACCTGGGACCCTTCAGTCCGTGGGCTGACACTGTATCCACTGAGCCAAACTGATTAGGGCTGGCACAGCTTTTTTATATCCATTCATCTACTGATGGGCACCTGGGCTGTTTCCAGATCTTACCTATTGTACTGTAAATAGGGCTGCTATGAACTTAGGGGTGCATATATTCTTTCTGATTGGTGTTTCAGATTTCTTATGGTATATTACCAGAAGTGGGATCACTAGGTCAAATGGCATTTCCATATTAAATTTTTTGAGGAAACTCCATACTGTTTTCCATAATGGCTGCTACAGTCTGCATTCCCACCAGCAATGCACTAGGGTTCCCATTTCTCCACATCCTTACCAGCCCTTGTCATTTGTTGATTTGTTGATGGTAGCCATTCTGACAGGTATGAGGAGGTACCTCATTGTCTTTTCAATTTGCTTCTCTCTGATGATTAGTGACTTTGAGCATTTTATAAAATATGATTTTATTGATTTTAGAGGAAGAGAGAGTGATAGAGAGATAGAAACAGATGAGAGAGAAAAAACATTGATTGGCTGCCGCCTGCACGCCCCCTGCCAGGGATTGAACCCACAACCCAGGCATATGCCCTGACCAGAAATCGAACCAGTGACCTCTTGGTTAATGAATTGATGCCCAACCACTGATCCATCCACACTGACTGAGCTAAGCTTTTTTTTTTCATGTCTCTTGGCCATATGTATGTCCACTTTGGAGAAGTGTCTATTTAGGTCCTTTGCCTCTATTTTATTTGGATTGTCTTCTTTTTGTTAAGTTATAAGAGTTCCTTACATATATTGGAAAGTAATCCCTAATCAGATGCATCACTGGCAAATATGTTCTTTCATAGAGTGGGCTCCCTTTTCATTTTGTTGATGTTTTCTCAAATGGGTGTTTGATTTTGTTGAATGCTTTTTTCTGCATCTATTGATATGATAATGTAATTTTTGTCCTTCAATTCCTTTATGTGATGTGTCACACTAATTAATTTGTAAATATTGTACCAACCTTGCATCGTGGGCATGAATCGCAATTGGTCATGGTGTATGATCTTTTTAATATATTGCTGGAACAGCTGTGCTAACATTTTGCGGACGATTTTAGCATCTATGTTCATCCTGGATATTGTCTTATACTTCTCTTTCTTTGTAGTGTCTTTAACTGGTTTTTGAATTAGGCTAATACTACCCTCATAAAAAGAGCTTGAAAGTGTTGCTTCCTCTTGGATTTTTTGGAATAGTTTCAGGAGGATAGGTGTTAGTTCGTCTTTGAATGTTTGGTAAAACTCCCCTGTGAAGTGTCTGGACCAGGGCTTTTGTTTGCTGAGAATTTTTTTATTAGTCTTTCAATTTCATCAGTTGTTATTGGCTTATTCAGGCTTTCTGATTCTTCCTGATAAAGTTTTGGGAGATTGTATTTTCTAGAAATTTGTCCAATCCATCCACACTGTCCAACTTGTTGACATATAGTTGTTCATAGTATTTTTTTATGCTCCTTTGTACTTCTGTGGTGTCAGTTGTTACTTCACCTCTTTCCTTTCTGATTTTACTTATTTGGGTCCTCTCTGTTTGTTCCCTTTTTAAAAAAATAAATCTTTATTGTTCAGATGATTACAGGTGTTCCTCTTTTTTTCCCCCCATAGCTCACCTCCACCTGTTTCCCCACCCCACCCCATGCCCTTACCCCCCGCCACTGTCCTCATCCATAGGTGTACGATTTTTGTCAAGTCTCTTCCCGCACCTCTCACACCCCTTTCCCCCTGAGAATTGTCAGTCCACTCCCTTTCTATGTCCCTGACTATTATATTCATCAGTCCATTCTGTTCATCAGATTTTTTATTCACTTGATTTTTAGATTCACTTGTTGATAGATATGTATTTGTTGTCACTTTGTTGTTCATAAATTTTATCTTTACCTTTTTCTTCTTCGTCCTCTTCTTAAAGAATACCCTTCAGCATTTCATATAATCCTGGTTTGGTGGTGATGAACTCCTTTAGCTTTTTCTTATCTGTGAAGCTCTTTATCTGGCCTTCAATTCTGAATGATAGCTTTGCTGGGTAGAGTAGTCTTGGTTGTAGGTTCTTGCTGTTCATCACTTTGAATATTTCTTGCCACTCCCTTCTGGCCTGCATAGTTTCTGTTGAGAAATCAGCTAACAGTCGTATGGGTACTCCCTTTTAAGTAACTAACTATTTTTCTCTTGCTGATTTCAAGATTCTCTCTTTGTCTTTTGCCCTTGGCATTTTAATTATGATGTGTCTTGGTGTGGTCCTCTCTGGATTCCTCTTGTTTGGGGTTCTCTGCACTTCCTGGACTTGTAAGTCTATTTCTTTCACCAGGTAGGGAAAGTTTTCTGTCATTATTTCTTCTAATAGGTTTTCAATATTTTGCTCTCTCTCTTCTTCTGGCACCCCAATAATTCAGATGTTGGTACGCTTAAAGTTGTCCCAGAGGCTCCTTACAATATCTTCATATTTTTGGATTCTTTTTTCTTTTTGTTTTTCTGGTTGGGTGTTTTTTGTTTCCTCATATTTCAGATCTTTGGTTTGATTCTTGGGGTCCTTTGATCTACAATTGAATTTCTGTATATTCTTTATTTCAGACAGTGTATGCTTAATTTCTGACTGGTCCTTTTCCATTTTTTTGGCATTCTCATTAAGGTCCTTGAAGGTCTCACTAAGCTCCTTGGAGGTCTCATCAAGTTTCTCAGCGGTTTTTAGAAAATTCTTGAGTAACCTTATAAATGTGGTTTTGAACTCTATGTCCAGTAGTTTGCTTTCCTCTATTTCTTTCATTCGTGACATGTTTCTTTGTCCCTGCATTTTGCTGCTTCCCTGTGTTGATGGAGTGGTTTTCTGTGGTAGGTGACCTATAGGGCCCAGTGGTTCAGCCTCCCCTATCACCTGAGGTGGACACTCTTGGTGCACCCCTTTGTGGGCTGAGTGCAAAGTCTTGGTGTAGTTAAGCCTTGATTTGTTGTTGATACACTGTGAGGAATTGGCCTTCAGGCCAATTGGCTGTGAGGACCCGCTGTGTCTATAATGTAAGAACTGCTGTGCTGGAGACATGCTTACGGGGCAGAACTTGCTTCAGTGGGGCTTTGGTGCTCACTGAGTCTGCCTCTTGAATGTGTCACTTATGGATGTGAGGAGTTGAAATCTGGTGTTGTCTCACACTGACCACTAGGTGCACTGGCTCCTGGATCTCCAATGGGGTGCAGGTCAGCTACTGTCTGAGGCCACCCAGTAGGAGCTATAGTGAGAACTACAGTTTTCTCCTCTTTGCTTGGGGTTTGGAGGTTTTGGAGCTGTCTGACCAGAGCTGCAGTTTGTTAAGTTAATCTGTGATAGGGCAGGCCATTTATATGCAAAAGCTGCTGCGTGGAGCTTGGGTGGGTTTTTAGATTGCGCAGGGTGGGGTCTCAGGGAGTCACTAGGCTAAGGCATGGCAAACAGCGATGGCTGCCAGTCAGCTGTCTCTGTGTCTCCGCATTTCTAAGTCCCCACGTCCCGCGTCCCAGCGTAGTAAACAATGATTGCTGCGTGCACCTCTGCAAGAAAGCCACCCTTACTTTCCAACCTGATGGCAGACAGTCCAGCTTCTTCCTGTAGGAGTTTGGGTACCCAGTGTCTCCCCAGAAACTGGAGTTCAGAGTAATCGGGAGCTTGTCTCCCTTCGGGTTGAAAAAAGCAGCACACCCAGTCGCCAGCCACCAGCCCAATTCACGCGCCTCTGTACCTCAGCTTTTCAGCACTTATGCACGTCTCAATGCTCTTTTCTCTTTCCTTCTAGTTGTAGAACTTCCACTCAGCCAGCTTTCCATTGGTTCTGGGTTATAGACGTTTTGTCTTTTAGTTGTAGTTTTGAAATTGTTGTGCGAGGCAGCAGTTTAGGTGTTTACCTATACCGCCATCTTGGTTTCCCCCTCTTTGTTTCTTGATGAGTCTGGCTAAAGATACATCCATCTTGTCTATCTTTTCAAAAAATCAGCTCTTGGTTTAAGTGATGTTCTGTATTGTGTGTGTTTTTAGTTTCTATGTCATTTATTTCCTCTCTGATCTTTATTATTTCCATCCTACTAACATTGGGCTTTTCTTATTGTTCTCTTTCTAATTCTTTAACTTCTAGGTTAGTTATTAGAAGTTTTTCTTGTTCCTTGAGGTAGGCCTGTGGTGCTATGAACTTCCATCTCAGGACTGCTTTCACTGAGTCCCATAGATTTTGTGTTGTTGTGTGTTCATTTTCATTTGTTTCCAGGAAGATTTTTATTTCTTTCCTGATCTCATTGGTAACCCATTCATTGTTTGATAACATGCTATTTAGCCTCCATGTGTTTGAATGTTTTTTAGTGTTTTTACTATAGTTATTTCTAAATTAATGCCATTGTGATCCTAGAAGATGCTTGACATGATTTCAATCTCCTTGAACTTGTAGAGACTTGTTTTGTGTCCTAACATGTGGCCTATCTTTGAGAATGCCTCATGTCCATTTGAGAAGAATGTACTAGTATATTCTGCAGCTTTGCAATAAAATATTCTGTAAATGTCGATTAAATCTATCTGATATAGTGTGTCATTTAGAGTCACTGTTTCCTTGTTAAGTTTTTGTCTGGAAGATCTATCCAGTGAAGTCTGTGAGGTGTTAAAGTCGCCTGTGATTGTATTGTTGTTGATCTCTCTCTTAAAGTCCTCCAAAAATTTTTTTAATATATCTAGGTGCTCCTATAGTGGGTGCATATATGTTTACCAGGGTTATATCTTCTTGTTGGACTGATCTTTTTAGTATTATGCAGTGACTGTGATTGTCTCTTATTATGGACTTCATTTTGTAGACTTTTTTTGTCCCATGATTATTGCTACCCAAGCTTTTATTTGTTTGTTTGTTTCCATTTGCATGGAAATATTTTTTTCCATCCCTTCACTCTCATACAGTGTGAGTCTTTTGTTCTGAGGTGGGTCTCTTGTGTACAGCATATATTTGAGTCATGTTTTCTTAACCATTCAGCTACCTTATGTCTTTTTTTTGGAACATTTAATCCATTTACAGTTAAGGTTATTATTGATAGGTACTTATTTATTGCCATTTTAATTCTTTATGCTTAACCTATGTTTCTCTCTCTCTCTATATATATATATCTTTCTTATTATTATTACAGCAGCTCTTTTAACACATCTTGTAATGCTGATTTAGTGGTGACAAATTCCTTTAGCCTGTTTTTGTCTGAGAAGCTCTTTATTTCACAATCTATTTTGAATGATAGCTTTGCCGAATAGAGTAATCTTAATTTCATCCTTGCTTTTAATTACCTTGAATACTTCATGCCATTCCCTTCTAGCTTATAGAGTTTCTGTTGAGAAATCAACTGATAGCCTTATGGGAGCACCATTGTAGGTAACAAAATACTTTTCTATTGCTCCATTTAAGATTCTCTCTTTGTATTTAATTTTTGGCATTTTAATTATGATGTGTCTGGGTATGGGCCTGTTTGGGTTGTTCTTGTTTGGGGTTCTTTGTGCCTCCTGAACTTGTGTGACTTTTTCCTTTATCGGGCTAGAAAAATTTTCTGCCTTTATTTCTTTAAACAGGTTCTCTACCCTTTGCTCACTTTCTTCACCTTCTGGTACTCCTATGATGTGACCATTGTTGTTTCATGTTGCTCCACACCTCCCCTAAGCTGTCCTCCTGTTTATTAATTGTTTTGTTGTTGCTGTTGTTTTTGGTCCTCTGCTTAAGTGATTTTTTTCTACCCTGTCTTCTAATTCGCTAATCCTATTCTTGGCTTTCCTTAATCTGCTGTTTATTCTTTCTAATGTGTTCTTTATTGCTACTATGTCATTCTTCATTTTTGACTAGTCATTTTTCATAGTTTCTATGTCTTTTCTCATGCTGTTGAGAATTCTTGTAATAATTACTCTGAACTCTATATCTGATAAATTTATCTCTATTTCATTTAACTCTCCTTCTGGAGAGTTCTCTTGTTCTTTAATTTGGAGCTTGTTTGTTCCTCTCCCCATTTTGGTTGCCTGTTTGGGTTTGTTTCTATGTACTAGGCAGATCTACTGATATCCAATCTTTTTGGAGGATCTCTGGTGCAGGGCAATATCAGATACAGTTTGTGACTGGCCCTGGGTACCCTGTTTGAAGCTATCAGCAATCCACAGCTTGTGGCTCCCTCTACTGGGGCTTGGTGTCATTAGAAAAGACCAGGATGTGCACCAAGGTCTGCTTTTCCTAGCCTCAGCTCCAGAAGCAGATCAAGCAAAGACTCAAAGCATCCAGAGATCTGCCTCTGACATATATATATATATATATATATATATATATATATATATATATATATATATATATATATATATATATATATATATATATATATAAAAGCCTAAGCAACTGTCTGACCATTCAACCAGTAGCTATGATGAGCACTGACCACCAGGGGGCAGATGCTCAACACACAGGCATGAAAACATGGAACAGACTGATGAATCTCAGAGGGAAGGGGGGAGGGGGAGGGTGGGAAGAGATTAACCAAAGATCTCATATGCATACTAGAGGCCCAGTGCATAAATTTGTGCACCTGTAGGGTCCCTTGGCTTGGCCTGTGAGGATCAGGCTGAAACTGGTTCTCCAACATCCCCCGAAGGGTCCTGGATTGTGAGAGGGCACAGGCCAAGCCAAGGGACTCCACTAGTGCACAAATCCGTGCACCAGGCCTCTAGTTGGTTAATAAAATTATATAAATTTCACATGTATAATTTTATACTACTTCATCTGTACATTTATTGTGTTCATTAATCAAAGAAAAGTTTCCTTCCATCATAATTTATTCCCTCTTTACCAGTTCTACCCGCCTCCATCTCCCTTTCCTTCTGGTGATCACCATACCTTTGTCTGTACCTATGAGGCTTTTTGTTTTTAATGCCATCACATTTTTCACCAAGTCCTCCAATCCTCATCTCCTCTGACATCTATCAGTCTGTTTCTGTTTTGTTTGTTAGTTTATTTTCTTCATTAGATTCTACATATATGTGAAATCATATGGTATTTCTCTTTCTCTCTCTACTCTCTCTCTCTCTCTCTCTCTGACTGGCTTATTTCACTTAGCATTGTAATCTCCAGGTCCATCCATTGTATTGCAAAAAGGTAAGATTTCCTTCAATTTTACAGTCAAATAGTATTCCATTGTGTAAATATACCACTGCTTTTTTGTCCACTCTTGGCTATTGTAAATAATGCTGCAATGAACATACAGGTGCATACATTCTTTCAAATCAGTGTTTTGGACATATTCCCAGAAGTTGAATCACTGGGTCACAAGGTAGTTCCATTGTAATTTTTGAAGAACCTTCAAACTGTTTTCCATAGTAGCTGCACAAATCTGCATACCCACCAGCAGCGTAGTAGGGTTCCCTTTTCTCCACATCCTTGCCAGCACTTGTCATTAATTTGTTGGTGATGGCCATTCTGACAGGTGTAACTTGATACCTAATTGTCCTTCTAATTTGCATCTCTGATTATTAGTGACTTTGAGCATTTTTTAATATGTCTCTTGGCCATCTGTATGTCCACGTTGAAGAAGTGTCTATTTAGGTCCTTTACCCATTTTTAACTGGATTGTTTATCTTCCTTTTGTTAAGTTGTAAGAGTTCCTTAAATATTTTGGATATTAACACCTTATCAGATGTATCATTAGCAAATATGTTTTCTCATGCAGTGGGCTCTATTTGCATTTTGTTGATTGTTTCGTTTGCTGTGTAGAAGCTTTTGTTTTGATGTAGTCCCATTTGTTTATTTTCTCCTTTGTTTTCCTTGCCCTAGGAGATGTAAAGGCAAACATATTACTATGAGAGATATCTGAGATTTCACTGCCTATGTTTCCTCCTAGGATTTTTATCATTTTTTAAAAATATATTTTTTATTGATTTCAGAGAGGAAGGGAGAGGGAAATAGAGATAGAAACATCAATGATGACAGAGAATCATTGATCAGCTGCCTCCTGCATGCCCCCACTGGGGATCGAGCCCACAACCTAGGCATGTGCCCTTGACCGGAATCGAACCTGGGACCCTTCAGTCCACAGGCTGACATTCTATCCACTGAGCAAAACCAGCCAGAGTGGATTTTTATCATTTTGAGGCTAACATTTAAGTCTTTAATCCACTTTTAGTTTATTTTTGTGTATGGTGTAAGAAGGTAGTCTAGTTTCATTTTTTGCACGTATCTGTTCATTTCTACCAATGCCAATTATTGAATAGATTGTCTTTACTCCATTGTATTTTATTGCTTCCTTTGTCAAATATTAATTAACCAAAAAGTCATGGTTCATTTCTGGGCTCTCCATTCTGTTCTATTGATATATAGGTCTCTTTTTATGGCAGTACCATGCTTTTTTATTTACTGTGGCCTTGTAGTATAATTTGGTATCAAGTAACATGATTTC
This sequence comes from Ia io, assembly GCA_025583905.1. Taxonomy (NCBI): domain Eukaryota; kingdom Metazoa; phylum Chordata; class Mammalia; order Chiroptera; family Vespertilionidae; genus Ia; species Ia io. The sequence goes on from JAJQQW010000001.1 coordinate 38,544,226, forward strand.
TACAACTTTGTTCTTCTTTTTAAACATTGCTTTGGCTATTCAAGGTATTCTGTGTTTCCATATAAATTTTTGGAATATTTGTTCTAGTTCTGTGAAATACGCCATTGGTGTCTTGAGAGCATTGTGTTGAATCTATGGATTGCATTGGGTAGTATGGACATTTTAATTATGTTAATTCAATCCTATCCATGAACACAATATATGCTTCCAGTTATTTGTATCTTTATCAATTTCTTTCTTCAGCATCTTATAATTTTCCAAGTACAGGTCTTTTACATCCTTGGTTAAATTTATTCCTAGATTTTTCTTTGAAAATGTGTATGCAATTGTAAAATGAGACCATTTTCTGTGTCCCTTTCTGATACTCATTAATGGTATATAAGATGCAATTGATTTCTGAATATTAATTTATATACTGCTACTTCACTGAATATATTCACCAGTTCTAGTAGTTTTTAGTGGAATCCTTATGGTTCTCATATACAGTATTTTGTCATCTGCAAGTAGTGACATTTTTACTTTTTCTTTTCAATTTATATGCCTTTATTCTTTCTACTTGTATGATTGCTGTGGAAATGATTTCCAGTATAATATCCTATAACTATCCTATATAATAAAAGCCTAATATGCTAAGTGTCCGGTCATCCAGTTGGCTGTTCAACCAATCAAAGAGTAATATGCTAATGATATGCTAAGGTTGATCAACCATTCGCTATGATGTGCACTGACCACCAGGAGGCAGTCAACCAGTCAACCAGTTGCTATGATGTGCACTGACCACCAGGGGGCAGACACTCTGACTGGAGGTTAGGTTGACCCTGGGGTCCGGCGATTGACTGAGCAAGATGGCGTGCACATGCCCAGGAGCCCTCCCACGGTCCCTCCCCAGCTGGCCAACCTCCCACATCCCTCCGCAGCCTTGATTGTGCACCAGTTGGGTCCCTTGGTCTGGCCTGCACCCTCTTGCAATGGTTATTGGAGAGCCAGTTTTGGCCCAATCCTGCAAGCCAGGCTAAGGGACCCCACTAGTGCACGAATTCATGCACCAGGTCTCTAGTGTTGAATAAGAGTGGTGAAAGCTAACATCCCTGTTTTGTTTCTTATCTTAAGGGAAACAATTTTTGTTTTTTCCCATCGGGTATGATGTTGGCTGTGGGTTTGTCATATATGGCTTTTATTTCATTATGGTATGCTCTCTCTGTTCCCACATTGCTGAGAGTTTTTATCATAAATGCATGCTGCATTTTATTAAATGCTTTTTATGCATTCATTGATATGATCATGTGATTTTTATCCTTCCTTTTGATTATATGGTGTATAATGGTTATTGATTTTCAGATATATAACCAACCTTGCATCCTTTAAATAAATTCCACTTGATCATGGTGTATAATCTTTTTAATGTATTGTTTTATCCAGTTTGCTAATATATTTTTGAGGATTTTATCATTTATGTTCATCAGGAATATTGGATTATAATTTTCTTTTTTTATAGTATCTATTCCTGGTTTTAGAATTAGGATAATGTTAGCCTTATAAAATGATCATGGTAGTCTTTTCTTCTCTTGAATTTTTTTTTGACTACTTTGAGAAGGATAGATGTTAGTTTTTCTTTGAATGTTTGGTGAAATTCACCTGTGAAGCTATGCAGTCTGAGACTTGTTTGTTAGGAGTTTTTAAATTACTGCTTCAATTTATTAGTAGTAAATTATCTACTCAAATATCTGATCCTTTCTGATTCTGTTTTGGAAGATTGTATATTTCTAGGAATTTATCCATTTCTTCCAGATTTTCCAATTTTTTTGCTAATAGTTGTTTGTAATATTTTCTTACAGTCCCTTGTATTGGTGTTTTCAAAGCTCTGTCATTTTTGCTTATCTTTTCAAAGAATCAGCTATTGGTTTCATTGATCTTTTGTCATGTTTTTCAAGTTCTATTTCATTTATTTCTCCTCTTATCTTTAATATTTTCTTTCTTATGCTCACTTTGGGTTTTGATTGTTGTTCTTTTTCTAGTATTTTTAGGGTAAGGTTAGATTGTTTATTTGGGATTTGTTGTTTGTTTGTTTTTATTTATTTATTTTGTTTTATTCTTTATTGATTAAGGTATTACATATGTCTCATTTCGCCTCCATGGCCCCCCAGCACATGCCCTCACTCCCTTTGTGTCTGTGTCCATTTGGTTATGCTTATATGCATGCATACAAGTCCTTTGATTGATCTCTACTCCCTACCTTTACCCTCCCCTACTTTCCCTATGAGGTTTGACGGTCTGATCAATGCTTCTCTGTCTCTGTATCTATATTTGTTCATCAGTTTATGTTGTTCATTATATTCCACAAATGAGTGAGATCACGTATTATTCTTCTTTCTCTGACTGGCTTATTTTGTTTAATATAGTGCCCTCTGAGTTTGTTTGTTGTTTTGTTTTGTTTATTGAGGCAAGTCATTAATTATATTAATTTTCCTCTTAGGGCTGCTATTAGTATGTCTCTCTGATTTGTGGTTGTGTTCTCATTTTCATTTACTTCAAGGTACATTTTGATTTCTTCATTGATCTCATTGTTAATGCAATCTTATTTTAGTAACATGTTATTTAACCTCCATGACTTTGTGTATATTTCAGTTTTTTCTTGCAATTCATTTCTAGTTTCATAACATTGTGGTCAGAGAGAGGCTTGATATGATTTCAGTCTTCTTAAATATATTGAGACTTATTTTGTGTCCTAACATGTGGTCTATCCTAGAAAATGTTTCATGTGCCCTTGAAAAGACTGAATATTCTGCTAATTTGAGGTGAATGTCCTGGAGACATAAGTTAATTTCATCTGGCCTAATGTGTCATTTAAGGCCGTTGTTTCCTTGTTAATTTTCTGTCTGGAATATTTATCCACTGAACTCAATGGGGTGTTAAAATTCTCTAATATGACTGTATTACTGTTTAACTCTCCATTTATGTTCATTATGATTTGCTTTACATATTTAGGTGCTTCTATGTTGGGTATATAAATGTTTACAAGGATTGTATCCTCATATTTATTTGCTCCTTCTATTTTCATGTAGTGTCCTTCTTGGTCTCTTACTATTGCCTATGTTTTTAAATATATTTTTTTATATAATTAAGTAGAGGCCCGGTGCATGAAATTCATACATGGGGGGAGGGTCCCTCAGCCCGGCCTGCACCCTCTCGCAATCTGGGACCCCTCGGGGGATGTCCGACTGCTGGTTTAGGCTCAGAGGGATTGGGCCTAAACCAGCAGTTGGACATCCCTCTCACAATCTGGGACTCCTCGTTCCTAACTGCCTGCCTGCTTGCTCCTTACCACCCATCTGCTCACTCCTTACCACCCGCCTCCCCGCTCAGCTCACCGCTCCTTAGTGCTGCTGCAGAAGCAGGAGAGGCAACCACCACTGGTGCTGTACTTGTCAGCCGTGAGCCCAGCTTCTGGCTGAGTGTGCTCCCACTGTGGGAGCACCCTGACCACTGAGGGCAGCTCCTATGTTGAGCGTCTGCCCCTGGTGGTCAATGCACATCATAGCAACCAGTCATTCCAGTTGTTCTGTCATAATGGTCGCTTAGGCTTTTATATATTAAGATGATTGCTACCCCAGCTTTTTAAATTTTCATTTGTATAAAATATTTTTTTCATCCCATTACTTCTAGTTTGTGTGTACCTTTCATTCTGAGGTATTTCTCTGGTAGACAGCATTTATATGGGTCTTATTTTCTTATCCATTCAGCTACCTTATGTCTTTTGATTGGAGCATTTAAGACATTTATATTTAAATTGATTATTGATAGGTATGTATTTATTGTGATTTTATCCTTTATAACTGTTCCTTTGTTTCTTCTTTGCCTTGTTCTTCTTATTATTATTACTACTAAAGTACACCTTTTAACATGTCTTTATTACTACTTAGATGATAAACTCCTTTACCTCTTTCTTGTCATGAAAGATCTCTATTTGTTTTTCAATTGTAAATTATAACCTTGTGGGGTAAAGTAGTCTTGGTTGTAGGTCCTTGCTTTTCATGATTTTGAATATTTCATGCAATCCCATCTGGCCTGAAATGTTTCTGAGAAACTGGCTGACAGTCTTATGGGAATTCCCTTGTAGAAAATGTCTATAATCAACAGAAAACTCACAAGAAAGAACCCTGATACCCAAACACCGAAGGTGGAGACTGCACAGAGACTGGAAGAAGGGACGAAGGCATGAAAGGGCTGGCTGGGCACCCACAGATAGCAACTGAAGTCGCAGAGAGATATCTCAGCTGTGGAGGGGGGTGCCACTGAGAACTCTGGGATCTAATCCTGAAGCTGTACTCCAAAGCAGAGAGCACCAAAACTGAGGAGGGTACCCACATAACATCTTGCTGTGAAAAGCAGTGGGATGCTGTCTGCCAGAGTGGCAGCTGAAAGTTCAGGCACCCTATTGAAAGGCCAAAGCACAAAAATTCCCTGGAGCCACACATTTTGTGCTGTGGCAGAGGGAGAGTGAAGTGGGCTGGAGCTTTAAGAGCAGAAGCCAGGACTGGGGACTTGGGGAATAGAGCTCAGAAGGTAGACACCCCAAGATTCCTGGGCTGAGTCATTCCCTCACGCAGCAGAGGACAGCTTTCCCACATAGACATTTGCTTTGCCTGGGGGGAAGACAGTCAACACACCCTATTGGAAAGCACCTTGGCCTGAGGCCACTTAAGAAATTAAAAGTAACAATTAGCCTCCAGACAGAAGCAACTGCCCCAACCTGTTGAAAAAACTCTCACTAAACCTGAGGATAATTTCCTGGGGGCAATTCAAATCAGAATCATATTAGTCTATAGACAGAGGCAGTCTCTGGAGGCTTTTAATCTTTGCCTGAACCAATTAGTCAGAAACAGCCTTTAACACTGTACTACACTAGAGATTGAGAGGTGTAGAGGATCTACCTAATATATAGTCACAAACCCAAACAGACAACCAAAATGAGGAGACAACAAAGTAACCCCCAAATTAAAGAACTAGAGAATTCTCCAGAAGAAGAGGTAAATGAAGCAGATATAAGAAATTTAACTGAAACAGAGTTCAGAGTAATGATGGTAAAAATGCTCAACAGTATGAAAAAAGATATAGTAACTATGGAAAAAGAACAGTCTGAGATAAAGAATTACATAATAAAAATAAAGAACACATTAGAAGGAATACACAGCAGATTAGGGGAAGCTGAGGATCGAATCAGTGAATTAGAAGACTTAGTTGAAAATATCACTCAATCAGAGAAGCAAAAAGAAAAAGCAATTAAAAAGCAGGATGACAGCTTAAGGTAGCTATGGTACAATGTGAAAAGTCCTAATAGTAGATTAGCAGGTGTGCTAGAAGGAGCAGAAAAGGCAAAAGGAATAGGAAAGGTGTTTGAAGAAATAATGGTAGAAAACTTCCTTAACCTGATAAAGGAAAAAGTCACACAAGTTCAGGAGGCACAGAGAACCCCAAATAAGAAGAACCCAAACAGGCCCATGCCCAGACACATCATAATTAAAATGCCAAAAATTAAAGACAAAGAGATAATCTTAAAGGAAGTAAGCAAAAGGAAAACTGTTAACTACAAAGGAGTTCCCATAAGGTTGACACCAGATTTCTCATCAGAAATTCTACAGGCCAGAAGGCAATGGCAAGAAGAACTCAAGGTAATGGAAAGCAGTGATCTGAAACCAAGATTACTATATCCAGCAA